>CATKHJ010331199.1:0-13925 GCA_949750685.1 Vernicia montana | reverse complement strand
ATATATATATATATATATATATATATATATATTATAATCATGTATTAACAAATATATAAATTTAATGAAAATATATAAATAACTCATTTGTTATTTAATCAAAATGATAATAAATTCATATACAATTATTCTAAATAAATTCATATAACATCATTTTTCCTTAACTATATAAATTCATTTAAAATCTCTATTAAAACAATAATAAAATCTCTAGATTAATTCTCGTTGACTTTCCTAAAATTCATAATAATATATACATTAATCAAATTAATTTGACTAACATATAATTATTTTAAAATTAATTAAAAATAATTAAACGGTAAAATTAATACTAAATTGTAAAGCGAAGGTTTCGGGTTTACCCACGCAAAATTCAATCAAACTAGTGTCATTGAACACATCGAAGCATTGAAATAAAACTTTCGAAACTAGATCCACACGCCACCGCCAGCCATCCATGCGCCACCATGGACGGTGGTGCTGGAGTCAAAAGTGATGCTATCCTGCTCGTCTCGATGCCAAGAGTCTAAAAATACTCAGCACTCGCCACCACTCACTGTGGTTTCGCCGAAATTGAGCCCAAAAGTTTCGGTAGTCACGTTTTTCGATCTCCTTCTCTAGTCATCCTCAGCCAGCGAGCCAGGTACCAAATTGAAGCTCTCACCGAGACCGATCCAACACCACCAAAATCGCCTCCATTCGCAGCCAAAATTGCCGGGAATCGCCGTCGAAAGCTTCGGTGCCGACGAAGCTTCTCTCTTCGCGTGCGTCACCATTCATCATTGTTACTAGTCGTGTCCGGTGCCCAGCTATTCACCGGTGGCTGGGCTTCATGGTGGTGGTGGTGGTTCTCGCCAGAAGTCCACCATTCTCCCTTCCCTTGTCTGTTTCTCGCTCCTCTCTGTCTCTCCCCGATTCTAATCTGTTTCTTTTTTTTTTTATTCTATTTTTTGCTATTTCTTTTTTTCTTTTATTCTATTTTTTTTTGTTTATATATATATATACATATATAACTTGTTTTGTTTTTTTAATTTATTCTTTACTATTATATATACATAAATTTTGAACTAAAATATATAATATATTCTATTATTTTTATTATTGTTTTTATATTATTATTATTATTATTATTATTTCTGTCTTTTATTTTCAAAATTATTATTTTCATTCTCAATAAATTTTTTATTAATTTTTTTTATCAATTCGTAATCAAATATATTATAATAAACTAAAACTTAATTAATTAATCTCATAAAATATTTCATTATCTCAATTATATCAGTTTAAATATCATTATAAATTTAAATGATTATATTTTCTTATTAAAATAGAATTTTAAAAATTGATGGAAAGTCGGGTTGTTACAATGTTAATTAATCATATTAATTAGTTAATTAATTAATTAATCTTTTTTTTAGTTAAGTTATCACTTTGAATTAATTAATTAATCATTTTAATTAATTAATCCACTTAGTTAATTACTCTCCTTGAGTAATTAATCAATTAATTTAATCCTCATTGGGTTAATCTCATTTAATCCACTCTCCTTGAGTAAGATTCTCGAATTTCGAGACCAGTAAAACAAAACTTCGGTTCGGAAAAATACTCCACCCACTCAAAATCTCCCAAAGAGAAGGTACAACATCTTCTCTCACCAACTCCAAAATCTCCTCAAATCAAATAAAATCAATCAAATCAATCACTAAACCCCTCCACCTCATAATGGAATGAACTAAGTGAGTTTTGATCCCCATCCAATGGGGTACGTAAGCATGCTTGAAATTTAACTTCAAGCCTTAAATCCAAATCCTTAATCAATCCCTTTTCCCTCTATTTTGTAAATATTTGTATTTAATTCTGTTGTAATTAAGTTAATTATTTTGGAGTAAAGGAGCGACCTTGTGATTTCCTTAGTACCTATAAGGGCTAGAGGAAATACTTTCCTTTACTTATAAATGTTAAATTACTTGCTCTTTATTTTCCATGCATCCATAAGTATGCTATGATCACAAATCGCCATTAATATATGTCATCCATGAAATCAAAATTTTAAGTCAAATTAAACTTAGGAGATAAATTGAGATTATTTAAAACCAAAAACCTAGTTCTCGAGCTCAACCTGGTTAGAAGACTAGTGGTTTTATCTTTGGGTAAATTAATCTAACAATTAATAAATTGGAGTCAATCTTGGGTTTTTCCTTAATTTTTTCATTTAAATAAATTAGGGTGACGACTGTCGAATCTTTTTTCAAAAATCAAATCAATTCACTAAACAAAGCAATAGCCGCTTCCAATCGTGAAATCAGACCCAAAAGAGCATTTTCAATTCTCTTAGCAGATCGAACCTTGGTGCTCGGGCGAGGTCTCACACTATTAGATTCTTTTCATCCAACAAATGATTTCCTGTTACCTTCCTTAGGGTAGTGGCCTCTGCATGAAAATCATGAACTGCCTCTGCAATGGCAGTAATAATCTCACCAGCACATATCTTGCCTCCTAATTTAAATGCAAAGTAAAAAATACATCAGAATTTAACTTAATATCATTTTTCATGCAATATAAGAAAAATAATTCAGTTCAGGTGACAACCCCATTACTGTCACCCTGTCCACAAATGGTATAAGTCATAAAATGGTGAAAATATCTAAATGCATGTTCATTAAGATGTGAAGATTTAGCTCTACTAGGATCATAAGTACCACTCCTAGAAGACAAATTATACCAGGTAGATCGTTCATTAAAATTAGGAATAAGCTTGGCTACCCCATCATTGGCAAACCCAACAATATCATTTATTTGTTGATTAGTTAGCATATAGTTACGCCCAAAAATATTAAATCACATACTTGCATACATATGGGTAGGGGTTCCTTTCCTTTCAACATACAAAGTGCTCAAAAATTCCAAAGTCAACAACTCAAATGTAGGTTTTTGCATAAAAGAAAATTTTTACCAACCAATAGCAGACAAATATTTATTAACACTGTCACCAATTCCTAATTTTTATATAGCTTGAGGATCTAAATACCTATTAGGAATTAAATGGCGAGAAGAAAGAATATTGTACTTAGCAACATGAGCTAGTTTGGGAAATTTTGGTATTGGAGCAATTGGATCCATTATCGTCTGACGGGTAGATCAACCTCTAGAATTTCCGATTCTTGAAGCTAGTTGTTTCATTCGAGGTGACATACTAGGCTTGTTGAGATTTGCTGAAAGTTTGGCGAAGAATGATGAAAAGACAGCTGCTTTTGTGTTGAAGAGCTCTGGTAGGTCGGGTGGTCCTTGTGGAGAAGGATAAATAGCTAGGTCGGCGTGGCGGCACCTATAAAAAGAAACAGATATGAAATCGAGAGAAAGAGCAAAAAGAAAGATGAGATGAAGATCAATGAAAAATTAGCGGCCTTTGCTCTTGAACTACTGTGGATTTTTTGGTAGTACCTGCAACAAGAGAGAAAGGAAATCGCAAGAGAGAAAGAGAAAGAGAAAGAGATAGAGATAGAAGATTAGTGAAAGTGTACAGATGACCTTATAATCATATGAGTGAAACGGGCGTGCTCCCTATTTTGCAAAAATTATGTCCAAAGACACTGTAGCCTATACGATCTCTAGCATGGACGTGCCTCAAGGCGTGTTCGATTCCAACTTTTTCACTTTTTTAGCAGCGAACTCCATGTCTATAGACACAAGGATGTCTCAAGGCGTGGCCTTTTCCTCTCTTTGGCCAAAACACAACTAAGAAACTAAACTTTAAACACATAAGTATCATCCCACTGAAACTTCACTTGCTTCTTTGTTAACTAGCTAATGATAAAGCAATTCTGGAGAAATCCTTGACAAATCTTCTATAATAACCAGCCATACTAAAGAAACTATGAATCTCTATCACATTAGTAATTCTAGGCCAATTCAATACAACGTCGACCTTTTTAGGATCTACCAGGATACCATCCTTGCCAACAACATGACCTAGGAAGCATACATTATTAAGCCAAAACTCACACTTCGACTATTTGGCATACAACTTATGCTCTCTCAAGGTTTGTAGTATTATTCTCAAATGTTCCTCATGCTCTTCTCGAATCTTGGAATAAATAAAAATATCATCAATGAATACAATGACAAACTTATCCAGAAATAATTTAAACACCCTGTTCATCAAGTCCATGAATGCAGCTCGAGGATTGGTTAACCCAAAAGGTAATGCCACAAACTCATAATGGCCATCCCTGGTTCTAAAGGCAGTCTTCGATACATCATTTTTCTGAATCTTGAGTTGATGATAACTTGACTTGAGATCAATGTTGGCGAAATTACTAATTCCATACAACTGATCAAACAAGTCATCTATCCTAGGTAGACGATATTTATTCTTAATAGTCACCTTGTCAAACTGCCTATAATCAATGCATAGTCGAAGGGAACTATCATTTTTCTTCACAAAGAGAACTGGAGCACCCCACGGTGAATTGCTTGGCCTAATGAACTCTTTATCTAACAAATCTTGCAACTGTTCCTTTAACTCCTTGAGTTTTGTTGGTGCCATGTGATAAGGTGATATAGATATAGGATTTGTACTTGGAAGGAGTTTAATATTGATGTCAATTTCCCTCTCAGGTGGCAATCCTGACAAAGCCTTTGGAAAAACATTTGGAAATTCCCTAACAATAGGTATCTGTTGTACCTTGTTATGAATCTCTCTAGTATCTCTGACATGTGCTAAATATCCCTGGCATCCCTTCTTTAGAAGTGTTTTAGCTCTAATAGCTGATATCAAATTAGCAAGAATCTCACTTCTATCACATTGAAACATGAATTTATCTCCTTCATTTGGCTTGAATTCTATCCTCTTCTCATAGTAATATATGGTAGCAAGATGATCAGACAACCAATCCATACCAAGGATTTCATCGAAGTCTAATATTGCTAACTCAATTAGGTTCGCAATGAGCTTTTTGCCATCTACCTCTGTCATACATGATGTATAAACATGGTGCACATTTATGGTCTCACCTAAAGGTGTGGTGATAGCTAAAGGAATAGCCAGAATCTCATTATCCTTAGCCAACCTTTTAGCAAATCATAGTGACACAAATGAATGGGTAGCACTAGAATCAAATAATTCCTTTGCTTGCTCACTCTGCATAGGTATCACACTTGTTACTACTGTGTTGGATGTTTGAGCCTTCTGCTAATTAAGGGAAAATACTCTGCCTAGTCCTCTACCTTCTACTGCTTGACCTGACCCTTGAGTCTATCCTTGTCCTCTGCCTCGACCTCCTAGACCTCTAACATTAGTCTTACTCATCTGTATTGTTGGTTGCGAGGCGATGGTGCAATCTGCTGCTTGCCCCATTAAGGACAATCCTTGATAAAGTGGCCTAGTTTACCACATTTGAAACAAACTTCTATGGAAAACTTACATCTTCCCTCGTGTCTCCTTCCACAAGTGGAACAAATAGGATAAGTATAACTCTGTTGTCCTAGTCGAGGTGCACTCTGTATGATCTTTGGAGTAGATGTTACTGAAATGCACCTCGTCTGACCTTAACCCTAGCCTCCTCCTTTAGGCTCACTCTGAATTGTATACTCTGGTGCTCTAACCTGAGAACTACTACCTCCTCCTCGACTGTATCTACTCTAGCCCTTTGCCTTGCTTTTCTTCTTATGATCACTCTTAGCTTTTTCTTCCATATGCTTTGATTCCATTTTCTTAGCTTTGTCAATTAATTTTAACAAATTAGCAAATTATATAGCACACAAAGCATTATGTAAAAAAGCAATCAACCCCCTTATGAACCTCTTTATCTTGGCTGCCTCTGTAGGTATAACATCCTGAGCAAATTTACTCAGTTTATTAAACTCTTTAGCATACTCAAACACTATCATGCCTTTTTGTTTCAGCCTCTCAAACTATGTTATCATGTTCTTCCTTTCACCTTCTAATAGAAACTCATCCATCATTTCTTATTTAAACTATTCCCAGGTAGGTGGATTATCACCATATAATTGGTTCTCAATATTTCTTTAAAACTAATCCAATGCATTATCTTTCAATAATAAACTTGTCAATTCAATAGCTTTTGCATCTGAACATGGTAATCTCCCCAATACCTTCTCTACCTCTTTCAGAAATCCATGTGGCTTATCTCCCTCCTTACCATGAAACTCTAGTAAATCTAACTTTGCAAAATCATATATGGAAACACCTCTATCATCCAACACTCTCCTAGCCATATGCCTAGGTATAGGTGCATATGCTGGAATAGGTGGTGATGGTGGAGCTTTAGCCTCCACTAGAGATGGTGGGAGTGGTGGAACAATCTCAAGTTGCTACTGGCAAGCCTTCCTAAATTCACAAACTTCCTAGCGTAAATCCCTAAGCTCACGTCTTATGTCATCTACATTCTCAAGTAGAACATTCTCATTCTCCACTTGTATTCGATGTCAAGCTCTAGGTGGTTCTACTGATCCCTCACGTATTGATGCAACATCCGAGGCTACATCAGGTTCCACTCTCCTTCTTGGACGAGGCGGTCCTCATCTAGGACGTCCTCTCAGTTTCCCTCTAGGTGACATCTATCTAATAAGAACACATGAGAAGATTTAACACATGACAAATAACACTGAATTACACACATAAGATGACATCAATGACATGGAAGGATAACCCTATGTTCCATGGTGTGACACATATCTTAATACTCATACCGTCTAATCTAGATGTAAATTTATGCTCTGATACTTTGTCACAACCCAAGTCAATAGCTATGACGGTCCTAGGGTATGGGTAAACATAAGCTCACTGAATACCCGTAGAACCCATAAACTAATAGCAATCCAATGAAAACATGTCATGGCATTAACTGAACTATAACCCCAAGATCATAACCTGAATAACATGAACATTTCTAATTCAACTTAGCTCACATGATAACAACATTAAACTTGTAATATTTACTATCAACATCATATTATTTATAACACTATTTTTATATACATGAAATCAATATTAACACCTAAGAAACTTCTAGAGTATTCAAAACTGTACAAATAAGCACTTGGCTTTACATGGATCAAAATAGGTTCTCAGTGGATGAAAGATGCATGAGGAACCAATGTAGCTATACTACTGCTCTCCTAAAAAGATAATAATACCACATGGTGAGTAAACTTGGTGAGTAAATAATATACTACCACACTTATGAAGGCTAGGCTAGCTCACAAGAATAGTTCTTAATAACATGTAAATTAGCATATTTAGCAAACATGGTACGTAGTATTCAATAATCAATGAATCAAGGCATGGGTTACAAGAACAATGATAGAGCACTCATGGGCAAGACTATACCATCATCCCTATAGGCCCTTGTAACAAAGGTATCAAATTAAGGTTATAACAGAAATCATGAACATGATATGAGAGTAGAGGCTTCATTAGCATTACTCTCCTTGATAAAACTGGAGCATATGCTTTCTTAGGAGCATTACTCCTCATGATAACACATGAGACTTATTAGGCCCCACGACTAGGACTCATGAGACCCCTCCTAGTTATGATCCGGATAATATACCCTATTTGTGAGTAACAATGTGTACAAAGTCTAATATTTTCCCTTATCAGTAGGGGATTTTTGTTAAGGGTCTTGTAGGTTCTTATAAGCAAAAAGATCATGGCTCAAGTTGCTTAACATGGTTGCATGAATATATTTGTAAAGGAATTCATGGTTCAACTTGTTTCTTAAATCCAACATAGCAATTGGTAACATGGAAGTCATGAATATGGGTAATATGATAACTCATGAATATGGTAGCTTGAACATGAATTAAACATGGCAATTGATAACATGGTAGCTTGAACATGAATGTAGGCTTTTAAGCCTTAAGGATTCAAATATAAATATAGTAGTATATTTTATACTCACCTTGAAAAAAGAACTATATGTTATTTGTATACTCCTCCCTTACACAGGCAAAAGTGAGGATCATCATCAATTTCACTATCTCCTCATGCACTTCTAGGTGCTATAATACTATGCATGAAATAAAACACATATATTACTTAAGGTTCTGTAACCATTTAAATTCAGCTTGATTAATTAGCTATTTTAATTAACTATTGAAATACATGATTCAAGTTAAGAATTAATGTATACTTAAATGATTCATGAAATCTAATAAAAAGTTGTAAATTTGTACTTACTTTGAACAACCAGTTAGGATTTCTCCTTAACTGAATAAGAAGTCTAACTTAAGCTTTTTAATTATTTTTGTGTGTTTTTGGTGTCGGGCGGCCATGAAGAGTTTTATTTAAAGGCTTAAGTTACTGTAGAATCATAGCAGCTACCTGTTTTATTGCCGAAGTAGGTGCTAGCAGTTTCTTGGCTTACTTATGTTCTTCGTGGCACATTCTGAATGTTTTTGAATAAAAAGAAAAAGAATATAAAAATTATTATTAGACCGGATTATTTTTCATCATTAGTTTTTTAGACAACATGGGCGTGTCATATTAGGCGTGTCCTCGTGTTGGCCACTGCCAAATTCTCATGTAATTTCCAATGCAACTCGTCGCTACATAACGTTATTCGACAACGAGTCTACAAATTTGCTTCGTATATTCATACAAACATCATCAGCCTCATTATCAAGCCTTGATTTGTATTTCTTGTACTGAGCTCCTTGCTCGTTTCTCTTATACCGAGCTCTTCAAGTCGCTTTTACTTTTACTGAGATCATCTTCGTCCTCATCATCAAAACTTTTCGCTTCTCTTATATCAAGTTCATCTATCTTGTTAATTCGCATATCTATACACCAAGGCTTTATCCTTGTCAGCGAGGCTAGTCCTCACCATTACTGCTTCATCCTTGTAATTGGACCTTGTCCTTACTATTAAAATTTCACCTCGTCATTAAAGTTCGCCTCAGTTTCGAAGCACATTCTTACTATCGAAGCTCATCCTCGACAGGCAAAAATCTTTAAAATCTTAACTCTTAAATTTTTACTTCTTAAAAATACTTGCAATACATGGAACAATAATCAATATCTATAAATATATGATAAACAACTTAAGATATTCATAACAAACGTTTGCAGTATGTAACGAACATGACTTTGCCCTCTGTCTGAATTTCTTAGAATTTCATTTAATTGTAACTTTCGTTAAAAAATGTGTAATGAACGTGACTTTTCTCTCTATTATAAATTCTCAAAAATTATAAAATTAACACATATTTAAATAACAACTTGGAATATATTACTTAACAAATATTCAAGATATTACAAGAAGGTAACTTTACAACATTAAGAAGGATTCCTTTGCCTTGTTGTTTGAATTTTCTATTGAATCTAAAATTTTGACAACCTTTTTATGGTAGGACTTCTACCTTGGAGAAGATAGGGCAAATAACATGAATTATATAATTATATGTGTTTGCACCAAAAAAAGTTGGGCTTGGCCTATAATTAATTTAGAGGCTCAATTATTTTTAAACTCATGTTATATGGGTTGGCCCAATGAGATTATTTTTAATTAAATTAAATTAATTGAGGACTTGGCCCACATTTATGGAAGCCCATTAACTAATTAAAAGCTTATTAGTCTTATTTCACATGTGTAGAAAGAAAAAAGGTCTAGAAGACTCTACAACATTCTCTAATAATAAAGAACGGCATGCGAATAAAGAGGAATGTGGAGAGAGTGAAGCAAGTGGAGTAAGTGGCTATAGGAAGTTATTCTCCAGAGGCTATAAAAGCATAAAGAGAGCACAAAGGCAAACCCCAACCAATCATCCATTCAAACTCAACAATCAATCATTAAATCATAGTCTCTTAATGAGAAAATCAATCAAAAGCCTCTCGTCGAGCAAACAATCAATCAAAAGCTTTCAAACGAGCAAACACTCAATCACTTTACAGTTGAGCAAACAAACAAACAAAACTTTATGAAGGGCTTCAGATATGTATCTGAGTTTAAAAAAGGAGTGGTTAAATATACTTCAAAATATTAGAGTACCTGGCTCTTATTCTTTCTCACCCAAGTAAAGTCTCTCTCTCTCTCTCAAAAGTAAAAACAAGTTTCTTCATCAATGGATGACATTGGTGCCTCTAAGCGCCAACGACAACAAATTTACTCTTTTTTTTTTTTTTTAGTTTTTTTCTTAGTTTTTTTCAGTCTAGTATAGGAGTTTTTGTTCTTCCCTCATGTACTTTTTTTTTTTTTTTTTTTAGTTTTATCTCCATTTAGTGTCCTCCAAGTATGATCTAGTTAGATCTAGTATAGATATAAAGTTCTAGGTGAGGGAGGAAGTTACAATGACAGATCTAAAGAAAACTTATGGGTTATGCAAGTGAAAACTTATGGGAACTAACTGATATAAGTTCCTCAGTGCTAATCTACACAGATCCACAAAGAGGGTTCTCAAGAGTTTTCTTCTCCTTGCTAGAGATTTCAGCTTGTTGGTTCTCAAGACTAGTTGTGTAGTTTATAGGTCTTGATCCATGTACTTTTATGATTTATTTTTTGGTTGATTTTCTCTCCCACTATGAGAGTTCTCTTTAAATCTATTGTAATATTTTTATGTGGAATGATATATGCATCGTTGTTAAAAATATATATATATATATTTCAAAATTCTTAAATACACTCCAATTAGTGTTTCTCATTTGAGTAAATAACTTTATTATCCTTATTGTATTTAAGTAGCGGTGAAGCCACGTAGTGGATAAAGAGGCAGTTCTCTCCCTTATTTTTTTAAAAAATAAAACATTATGCTTCTTCAAATTTTAAAATTTTAATTCTTCCTCCTTAAAAATAAAATTTGACCCCTTATTAAAAAAAATCATTTCAGGTATGATAATTAAAATATCAAATAAAGATAAATTAAAAAATATATATATATAATTTTTAGTTAACTTAATATTATTATATAAATAAAATAGCTAATTCAATTATTTTCTTAGATGTATTTTTATTAAAAAAAATAAGTGTTTAAATGTATATGTCATTCATTATTTCAATTTTCAGATCCCAAATTAATTGAGATATGTGCTAAAGTGAATATATGTATTAATACAATTTGTTAAAATATCATAATTTTAACAAAAGATAATTCTATTTTTATTTATTTATTATTAAAAATATAACAAAGTGTTTAACTGGTATTTGTGTGAATGTATATTCGTACGAGAATAATTTTTTCTTCTTAATTAAAAATCTTGACTTCATTCTTGTATTTAAGAGACAACCAAATTAAAGGGGTGTTGGATAATTCAATTCAACACTTAATTAAATTACTCGATAACATGAAATCTTACCAATGTCTTATCCCAATACAAAATCATTTAACAGAAGTGAATCAGTTTCTTATGCATGTAGCAGAAAGGATGATAGCTAGAATACCTTAAAATGATATCTTAGATAAGCAAGCTTTCTCCATGGTCAACAAAGCTATCCACTTTGGGCTCAATTCTGGCCTCTCCATTCCATTATCATCCTCAGAGTATGACTTCATGTCCTCACAGCTAACAAGAATTTCTTGAACTTTGGAAACAGTGGCAGTAGAGCTGGAATCTACTAGTTTTGTTGAATCTCTTCAGATATCAGAATCTTTACGTAACGATAAAAGCTTACTGCCAATATTTCTAGTTTTGTCTTCGGCAACAGTAGAAATGATTGATATTGAACATATTCAGAACCTTCATTATTGGAACACAATGTATCCAAAAAAAAAAAAAAAGAAAATAGAAGAAGAAGAAGAAGTCGACCTCAGGAGGAAGAAACAAATAACTTGATAGTAAACGGTTAAATGACATTTGTTAGAAAACTACAAACTACAAAAAATAGTCTTATGTCTAAAAATTACAAGGAAAATTCTTACCAAATTGGAAAACAAAATAATCAAATATCATATAAGTAATAAAGGGCCAACCATCCAAGTGACTAGTGCTAGTCATTTTGGTTATAGTTGGACCCAAATCTCTCTCCTCCTACTTTCACCTCCTACCTTCTCAATTCAATTCAAAAATTCAAATTATCACATGGTATCAAAGTATCCGGTAGATCCGGACTGCGTTTCAAGGGGAGGATTTCAATTTTGAAAGATCCGGATTTCAATTCTGAAAGATTCGGTCTATGTTTCAGGGGGAGGATTTCAATTTCAATTTCAAGTGACAATTGGGCGTTAACCCAATTGCACTTGACAGTAAACGGTTAAATGACATTTGTTAGAAAATTACAAACTACAAAAAATAATCACACGTCTAAAAATTACAAAATAATCAAAAACCACATAAGTAATAAAGGGCCAACCATCCAAGTGACTAGTGCTAGTCATTTTGGCTATGGTTGGACTCAAATCTCTCTCCTCCTACTTTCACCTCATACCTTCTCAATTCAATTCAAAAATTCAAATTATCACATGGTATCAGAGTATCCAGTAGATCCGGATTGCGTTTCAGGGGAATGATTTCAATTCCGAAAGATCCGGATTTCAATTATGAAAGATTCGGTTTATGTTTCAGGGGGAGGATTTCAATTTTAATTTCAAGTGACAACTGGGCGTCAACCCAATTGCACTTGACAGTAAACGGTTAAATGACATTTGTTAGAAAACTAAAAACTACAAAAAATAGTCTCAGGTCTAAAAATTACAAAACAATAAAAAACCACATAAATAATAAAGCGCCAACAATCCAAGTGACTAGTGCTAGTCATTTTGATTATGGTTGGACCCAAATCTCTCTCCTACTACTTTCACCTCCTATCTTTTCAATTCAATTTAAAAATTCAAATTATCACATTGTATCAGAATATCTGGTAGATCCAGATTGTGTTTCAGGGGGAGGATTTCAATTTCAACTGACAACTGGGCATCAACCCAATTGCACTTGAGGGGGAGTGTTAGAAAACTATAAACTACAAAAAATAGTCCACATCTAAAAATTACAAAATAATCAAAAATCATATAAGTAATAAATGGTCAACCATTCAAGTGCTAGTCATTTTGGTTATGGTTGGAACCAAATCTCTCTCCTCCCACTTTCACCTCCTACCTTCTCAATTCAATTCAAAAATTCAAATTATCACAACATTAGAATACGACAATAAAAGAATTAATTTAATTTTATATCCTAGAGTAATTGTAAGGAGCATGAGAAGCAAAAAGAGAGGCTCAAATAAAAACTAAACATAACATGAATTTACCAACATAGTACATGAAGATACAAAGACGCTACCAAACTTGGACAAATTGCTAATGGCAGGCATTTTTCTCTCCATATTAAACCACTAGAATAGGAATTTTTCAGTCAGCTCTATCATTAAATAAACAGCCAACTAGTTGCAAGACCTGAGAAGCATTAGCCATTAGCAGTTTGCTTAAGACTTGCTCTTTTGAGAGAACTTCTGGGACTTTACAGGCAATATTATGTTTAGCAATTGCCTTTCTATCTTCTTATGTAGAAAATTTGATATCATTGTATCCATTTTGCTCAAGCAAATGTTGTTCATTGCAAATCATCAATGTCCATTATCAAGAATGCTAAAGCCAACACTCCCTTATCTAAACACCAAAGGAAATAAATCTTGCATTCATGGTTGGCTTCATTTATTGGATTTCAGATGATCCCTTTTTTGGGGTTTCCAACACACAAAAAATAAAAATATAGAATATAATGGAGGCCTATGTTGCACGGAAACGGAAACGGGGAAACGAGAAACGGGGAAACGGACACGTAGAAACGGTATTTTCAAAAAATATAGGAAACGAAACCTGGGAAAAACGCGCAAATATAAAAAAATATGAGGGTATATTTATAAATATTAATTTATATATATACAAAAAATATAATAATTTATAAATATATATAAATATATAGTAAAAATAATAATAATTTATATATATATATATATATATATATATATATA
>CATKHJ010331157.1:0-14235 GCA_949750685.1 Vernicia montana | reverse complement strand
GTTGGTTTTTGATAAAATATTTAATATAGTGGTGATAAAATTGAAAATTGAAATGTTGAATTTTTAGTATCAAATAATATAAGTGTTGAAATTTCTAAATTATATAAACATTTAAAATTTAAAATTAAATTTGACTAATAACTTTAAGTGAATTATATTTTAATTGAGACTTTTAAGTGATATATTACTAAACAAATTAAAATTAATAAGCACTAATGGTGGTAAAGGTGTCATTTTGGTGGCTGAATTTAGGGGTGAGTATCGGTCGGTTTGATTTTTGAATCGAACCGAATCAAACTAACTGAATCAAATTGAAATTTTCACTATAAAAAATCGAATCGACTGAGTAACATGTAAAACTGAATCAAACTGAACCGAACAAAATTGGTTCGGTTTTTAAATTTTTTTCTCCAAATTTTTTAAAATAGAAAAAAATTAAAATTAAAATAAAATTATAATTAGAAAAGGTTATTAATTTTGACAATTTATTTTTTCAATTTTATTCTATCAATACTTCAATATTTTGCAATTTAATATTAAAAATATATAATTAATTCAAAGTAGAATTAAAAAATTATACATAAAAAAAATTATATTATTTTAATAAAATAAAATATATTTATTATTTTAAAATTTATACATAAAAATATTATATTATTTTAATAAAAAAAATCAAGTTTTTTAAATATAAAAATAAATTTATTTTAATAAAATCGGTTCGGTTTATTCGGTTTTTTGTACTGAAAATCGAACCAAAATAACCAAAAATTTTAAAATTAAAAACCGAAACCAAACCAATTATTTTTAAAATCAAACCGAACTACTAGTTCGATTCAATTCGATTCGATTTTTCAGTTAAAACCGAATACTGCACACCCCTATGATATAAGATGATATGAGCAAGGTGTTATATTGTTATAAGAATACATATATGTATATAAATATGTATGTTCAGGTTGAGATCTTAGGTATAAGTTATATGTTTAGTTTCAATGCTACCGTGTGGAATGCTATGTTTATGGGTTCTACAGGTAGTTGGTGGTCTTATGCCTACTCATGTCCTAGGACTATCGTATCGCCTGAAGTGTAGTGTGACACTTAATTTTTAAATTTTAAAAAAATAAATTTTCATTAATTATATATTTACAAATTTGAAAATTAGTAAAATAAAATTGAATTATTATATATTTTTAGTTTCCAAATGATGCTATTTGAATGAAATATATTTTTATAAATAAAGATAATAATAGAAAAATGAATACATTATTTCATTGTTTTTTTTTTTATTAATTCAAATAATATTACATGTATTTGGCCAAAAAAAAATAATAATAATATTACATTAATTCTTTATATTATTAATTGATAATACTATTTATACAAACAATCCTTTCCTTTTAAGTCCAAATCACCATTCACCCTCGTTAGTTTTCATAATTATCCACACCTTAATCCATATTTGTCCAAATCCACATTAAGCTATGGCATCCTCAACCCCCCAGCGCACGTTATAACCATGCGCGGCCAGTCCCCACCACCAGCAACGAAGCCAAAGCCACCGCAATGAGTGACCGATCCACCTCCAAAATTAGAAACCCTAAATCCCCCAAAAGAAACGCCCAATTCTCAATGGCGCGAAAATCATCTCTTCTCAAACAAACTCTAATTTTCTCTGCTTTCTTCATCATCGCTATCTATGCTATCTTCAATACCTTCTTCAACCCCACTACCTCCCCTTCCCCTTCCTTATTCGCCGGTCATCTTTCTCGAGACAAATTTTTTGATTTTCCCGGGAAAGTGACGGAAAATGATTCCAACAAGGTCAAGATTTTCATTTATGATCTTCCTAAAAAGTTCACCACTGGTATAATTGAGCAACACGCGCTGGCGCGTGGCTTTAAAGATACGTCAAATATCAAGTATCCCGGCCACCAGCATATGGGCGAATGGTACTTGTTCTCGGATCTTAACCGACCCGAAGAAGAGAGGTCCGGGTCACCCGTTATCAAAGTCGATGATCCCGATGAAGCTGACTTGTTTTACGTTCCTGTGTTTTCGTCTCTGAGTTTGATAGTAAACCCGATCCGACCGCCAGGAGCCGAGCCCGGTCTGGTTCACCAGTACAGTGATGAGGACATGCAAGACAAGTTGGTGGAGTGGCTGGAGAAGCAGGAGTACTGGAAGAGGAACAATGGGAGAGATCATGTGATCTTTGCTGGGGATCCGAATGCTCTTTACCGGGTTATAGACCGGGTTAAGCATGCAGTTTTGTTATTGTCGGATTTCGGGCGGGTTAGACCCGATCAAGGGTCGCTGGTGAAGGATGTGATCGTACCTTACTCTCATAGAATCAATACTTATAATGGGGATATTGGGGTTGAGAATCGGAAAACCCTTTTGTTTTTCATGGGAAATCGATATCGTAAAGACGTAAGTTACTTGTTCTGTTATCATTATTGTTAAAGATTTTATTTTTGAAGTATTGTGGTTTGGATTATATGAGTTATTGATCTTAATTTGATTATCAGGGGAAATTTGTTACCAAAATTGCTTAAAATCCATTGAACTTGAATGAAAATTCTATTGATTTTGATAAGTGAATGCAATTGGTAATTTTATTCAAATGACAATTTCAGTTTTTATTGTTGATACTGAAACTTTCTCTGCTTAGCTTATTGAATTGTTTGATTGAAATCGGAATATCATCTGACTGATCTTTATGGTTAAGGATCTGTTGTCTTGCTGATATGAGCTTTTCTTCAAATGTTTATTTCCTTTGTAGGGAGGCAAAATTCGTGATTTGCTTTTCCAAATGCTAGAGAAGGAAGAGGATGTCATAATAAAGCATGGAACACAATCTAGGGAGAATCGACGTGCGGCTTCACGGGGCATGCATACATCAAAGTTTTGTTTGAATCCTGCTGGTGATACTCCATCAGCTTGCCGACTTTTTGATGCTATTGTTAGCTTATGTGTTCCAGTAATAGTCAGTGATAGCATTGAATTACCTTTTGAAGATGTGATAGACTACACAAAGATTGCAATCTTTGTGGGGACAACGGCTTCGCTAAAGCCAGGATATTTAGTTAAAAAGCTAAGAGAAGTAACCATAAAGAGGATTCTGGAATATCAGAAAAAGCTGAAAGAGGTAAATATGAGTTTACTTGTCTTCGCTCTCCTGTATAACTTTTCTCTTATTGCTTTTGGCTGTTGCAGAAAGTTTTTTTTTCCCTTTTTATTAACATATGAACTTTTTAGTTACAAGTCCTTTGCAGTAACTTCTGTGATCCTTTGGTTTGTGTTTCTTCTCATTTCTTGTTGCGATTATGACATCACATTGCAAGGTTATTGCTAGAAGTGCAATGGAGGAAATACTGAAATCCTTTGTTCAGGGGAGTTGATGAATTCACATACTTTGACCCACCTTGGATACATGCCATGTATCTTAACCATATGCTTATGTTATTAAATAGAGAATACAACAGAAGGGTTGTTAAGAAATTTTTATGCTCTTTAATTTAATGGTCTTCTAACCAAAACAAAAGGGAGAAATTTGTGGGGTTTTTTTTTGTCATCTAATGGTCTTTCTTACTTTGGTTCTATGCAATGGTCTAGCCAAGGGTAACTTCTGAGTGTTTGACTAAGAATAAACCTGTACATTTTATGCTCTCTTTTTTCAAGGCCATGTGACATAAATTACAATGGGCTTGTGGTCTCTGTATTATATAAGCAACCAAAAAATGATGAGTCGTTGGACCATTAGGCATACTTTGATGAGGTTCCATTATAATAGGCTTTGATTACATCCCTTGCTACTAGAAAAAATGTTATATTGGAGGTCATATTTATAGCATTGTTGCCTATTGCCAAAGTGATGTAGACAAGAAGCTCTAAAAAGAAAAAAAGGATTAAAGCTCTGGGAAATTTGGTGTTATGGTCCAGATATAAGATAGGGTTTGAGACACTATACAATACATACAAAAATTCCTAGTAAAATATTAGTCCAATATCTTACAACTTTTAAGTCTTAAGGATATTTTGTAATTTTCAGCTTTACTAGAAAATCTAGCTGGGTGTCTTTTGAATTTTTTTTTTATTTTAATTGGGTGTCAAAATCTACTATTTTCAGGAATCCAATGTTTCATTTAAGTCAAGAATTATTAATTCTTGTAATGCTTATTATTCAGTTTTCAGTAAATAAAAATTTCAAGAGTTGTGCTTTTTTGGATTGTGGATGCAATTCAACCTTATTAGATGTTGTGATCTCTAAGGAATACCAGGGATGAAGCTTAGAATTGCCCCTGCCTCCCCCCGCAATTTCCATAGCCATCCCTGAGTCCTGGAAATAATTACATATTTCAGCTACCAATCCGTTTTTTCCCCTACACAACCATAAACTTATAATTTCACTTTCTTGTTAACCTAAAACACTGTTTTCTACATAAATTTACAAGCTAAATGCCAATCTTGCAAACCGTCCTATGTCACATGGTCACTCAAAAAGTCGATGTCCATTAATATGACATTGTCTGATTAAAAAGGAATAGAATATGGATCTAGGGATTTTAACCTGCTAGAGGTGGTCTGACCTCCAAATTATTTGTCGAGGGTTGGCCTCCAATAGAAGCTTTCCTCTAATTTCTTCTCATTGTGTGTGTGTGTGTGTGTGTGAGAGAGAGAGAGAGAGAGAGAGTTCTAAAAAACCATAAGGGTGTCCCCATTACGCCTTTGGCTTTCCACTTTGCAAGATATAGAGGAGAGTGGACAATATCATACATGGCTGGCCTCCTGTTTTTGTTTTGAGAGGCCATTTCTATGATTTGAACCTTTGGCCTTCACATTACAGAGATGTGCACAAGGCTTAGGGCCTTGTAAAATTGAAATTAGAGGTAATTCTAATGTAGTAGTGCACAAAGGCTGAAAGGTCTAGTGGTTTATGGTATATTTGAGCTTCTACAAGACAATTATTGTGCATCTTCTCTGTTCCTTTTAATATGATTTTGTAGGGAGGGAATGTCTAAGACCCTCTCCCCCATTTCATTTCTATGATTATAGAGGTCCTGAAGATATTATTTCATTTCTATTCTTCATTTACCAGTCAGTACTTTGTGGTATTAGATAATTGCCTTTTACTTGTATACTACGCTGTGAATTTTTTTATTCCCATTTTGTGGATTGTTTGGAAGGTGAGCACATGTGGTAGCAAATGAAAAGATCGTCATTACAGTTTTTGAGAGGAGATTGATCCTATTTTTTTATGCTAATTTTTTTAACAATTTATGGCTATTAACTATTGTGCTGCTTACATAAAACATGGAAAGGCCAAATAGCGGTTAGAGACGACATGAAAGGCAAATAAATTTATGACTTGCAAATTTGTAAATTAGTTTTTTAAACTTTCAAGGGCTTGCTGGGTTGCACTTGTTTTTCCATTTATTTATTTTTGTGAAATCATTTTGATTGATCAAAGTTTATGGTAACGTCATTGGTCAATTTATAGGATTTCACATTTTGAATTTTGTGATTCAGGTGAGGCAATACTTTGAATATGGCAATTCAAATGGAACTGTGAATGAAATATGGCGTCAAGTTGCACAGAAGCTACCTCTTATAAGATTTATGATCAATCGTGATAAAAGGCTTGTCAGGAGGAACTTTAACGAATCTGATTGTTCTTGTTTGTGCACAAATCAAACTGGAGTTATCGCCTTATGATGCCAAAATTTTATTTGATTTGGAAGATGATGCTTGCAAAACCTAGTACACAACCTCAAAGAACAAGAAACATTATATGTGAGTGGAGACTTTCATGGGTCTCAAAGAACAAGAAACATTATCACACATTTGTTATTTATTCAGAGATGGAAGGCACTCCTGCTCCTTCGGTAGGTGGATTTTAATCATTCACCTAGGTAATGAAATCATCTCATTAAAAGGGTTTCATGCAAACTTTGTTGTTGTAGATTTCTTCTTTTTATTACTTATTATACTTTGTATCCAAGAAAGGGCATAATCAGCTGTTGTCATTGTAATTTATTTGTACATGTTAGAGAAATAAAATAAAATTTTTTTGGGTTATATTTAATTCTTTTATTTAACTATCATCTTTTTGTTAATGTTTGTGATCTAAAGCCATTAGAATAACTCTTTTATTTGTTTCATTAATTTACTTGTAAATTAAATGTAAGCAAACTGCATTTCTTTAAGTTGGTTTTGCCATTTCATTGAGATAATTGAAATTGATATTTGTCCTTGCATTTAAATGTAATGATTCATATAATGCAAAGGGAAGCTGTTTGATATTATATTTATCAAGTTTTTTCTTCTTTTGTTTTTATTTTTTGGTTTATTGTTAGACTCAAAATTTTATATAATATGTTTATATGTTGAGCTGGAAGCTGGATTGGCTTAAATTCTTTATGTTTGGTATTGGAATTGAGAGATTAATCAACTTCCAACAATTTATTGAATTTTTATTTAATTTACAAAGCTCAAACTCATAATAAGTAAACTAAGTCAGCTTTTCAACAGGAGAAGTAACTTACAAGTATGGAATGGAATATAATGAAATGTAATATGTGTTCTGATGATTTGGCCAGAATTGCCATTTCCATGGATATAGGTCATGTTGGCATTTCAGACTTCAGTGCGTGATATTTGTTGTGTCAACCAAGTTAGATTTTGTAATGGTTAAATTGTTCCTTTAAGCTAGGGCTTTGCCCTTTGTTTCATAAAAAATAAAAGGGTAAACTAATTCAAAATATCTCACCATTTGACTAATATGTTGTATTAATTTGATGAAACTCAATTTTCACATAGGCTTTGCTGGACTTCCCAATAGGAAAAGATAAAAAAAAAAGGTAATTAGATACATAGAATTCCATACAAATTTAATAGAATAAAAGAAAAATACAAATTAATATGTATTGAAATATTGAGGACTTGAATATGAAAATTTTAAATACAGAAACAAAAGTTTTGGCTCTCAATCATTAAGTTCTTTATTGGAGGCTTGTAACTACAACCCTTGTGCTAGCCTTAACTTGCTAAGTTAATTTTTTAAAAGAAAATCTTGCTCGTAGATTTATAGAACAGATTTAGATTGCATATATCATAGAAATTTATAAATTAACTTGTGCTCAAGAAAGGCTCAAGTCCTGGACACAGTTACATCTTGTCACATGGCCTAACAGATGCATTCCAAACATAAGAACACAGAAGCCTTCACTTGTAACTTGTTCACAAATGTAGAAAGCTTAGAGAAAGAAGGAAAGAGGGGAAGATGAAATAATCAGGCGTTTTGTTTCAAATCTTTAACCAGCTGGCCATTTCATTTGTCTGCCACCAAGGACATGCAAGTGAAGATGATAAACAGATTGACCTGAGAGAGAGAGAGAGAGAGAGAGAGAGAGAGCTCATCAGCACGAGTGTAGATCAGGAAACAACATTGAACACAGACGAGATTAATACTTACAAGCACTAGGACCATTGTTTATAACAATTCGAAACCCATCAAGGATTCCTTCCTTTTCAGCCACTATTTTGGCAGCAATGAGAAGTTGACCTAGTATCTCCCCGTGCCTTGCTTCGGCCTAACAAGGAAGCACATATCAATATATGGGATTTCTTAAAAAATTCAGAAAGCTGAGCGTAGTCCCCACCCAAGTATCAATTTCTATTACACCTCATTTACAGCAATCCAGTTGAAATGCAAAGGATTCTTATGTCAACTTACAATTGATACTTGATACGAAAGCTTCGCAATTGTGAAAAGAATGAATAAGATGTACCATTCATCATGCAATTTGATATTTGGTAGGAATGTGTTGATCAATATTCAAAATGATGAAGGGAAATATATACAAATATTTTCAAATGATCAGTTCCTTCCTCAATGTTCATACGATTGTTAAATGCCCATAAATTTGTTCAATTACATGCAATAAGCAACTCCAATTAATAATCAAAATGATACTGAATTTCAATTGCCAAAAGTCACCAGAACTGAACTTCAGTTTCTAACGAGCAATTTTAACCAAGTTTGGTATTATTGACAAATCAAAATGAGAATGAGTAAATCCAGAAGAAAATCTAGAAGAAGTTCATCCAACAAAGCAATAGATCTATAGAAGCCATTATTTTAATCAATATTAGGTGAAAATTTTGAGGGAAAAAGAGAAGGGAAGAAAAGGGCGAAAATGAAGAACATGGAGACATGTGCTTAGCTCAACAAGGTCAACGTATTATTAAATTCCATGGGCCTGTACACACATTGGCTTATAAGTAGGTAAGTATTGGAACCCACTTACACAAAACCAATTTATTTGTGCTAAGTTCAACACTCATTCATTTATAAGTTCGTGAGATTCATTTCTTAACACATCCCCTCAAGTGCAACTAGGCTTGGCATGTGACCCAACATCAACAAGTCAGTTGACACTTACTCACAAATGGACCGACTAACATATTTTCTTCATTTTCGGTCCGGACTGACATCATCGTCAATCCAATAACGGAGGCTTGAACATGGATCCCAAGATCTAGCCCGTTTGGGCATAAAGTTCTGAAACCATATTAAAGTCTATGGACCTATACACACGTAAACTTGTAAGTGGGTAAGTATTGGAACCCACTTGCACAAAAACAATTGACTTCTGCTAAGTCCAACACCCATTCATTTATAAGTCCTTTATATATTTTGTCAGGGATTCATTTACTGGATCTAATCCTCCACGAAAAGTAAGAAATTCCGAATATTTTGACCAATTCAAGGTGAAAAATGGGGTTCTTTGATCCCCTCAGTCACTATGAACGCCCCCTACTTTAATAATTTCAATTTTTCTTTCTTGAGCATGTGGCTACGAACCACGGTGTCGGGGGTTCGAATACCTCCTCGCCCACTTCTTTCTCGAGAAGAGATGGGAAACATGGTTTTCCCGTTCTTTGTGCATAAATCCTTGTGAGAATTTCGCGCTATATAAACGCTGGTTTACCAAAGCTGTTCAAGAATTATTGTTTAGACAGTTCATACCATCCATACATAGTGTTATGGAACCAGACAAAGCAACAAGCAATGATCGGGTCATGTAGGAACAAGGTTCAAGTTTATCGGTTTGTTAGGATGCCTCAGCTAATACTAGATAAAAATATTAAGTTAACTCTAACAATTTCTTTAACACATATTTCACTATGTCAAAGTGGCAAGCTAAGACAGTTTTTACATTCCTCATCCAATAAACCATGTGATTGCAGGATTATTAATAAAGGTGAAAGTCCATGAAGACTCTAGTGCTACTGTCAAAGAAATGAAAATGAGCAGATTCAGTAGTATGGGCTACAATTAGGACTTCGTGTCACAGAGGTAAATAGAAAATTGCCTTCAATATTTCACAAATTTGATATACTATAGAAATGATGATGCTGCGAGGGAAAAACGATTGAGAATTATTTTGATTAAATCCTTATAACAAAATTCGGACTTGTAAAATTTTCTATTTCAAAATATAATGTAACTTCCTATTGAAATGTGTGATTATTATTTAGAACATTTTGATTTTCAATAGGATTTCCCTATTCAGGAACTTGGTTTCTTCTCGTTAAGTATCACAAATTTTTCTCATTTAGGAGTCAGAGACAGTTAAATTACTTTCCGTAAAAATTTATGTAACCTAGTTATTTCTAAGTGTTTTGATAATGAAATTATGAATATTATGATTTGCTTCCAAAGCTTGTAGCCAGTGCATCTCCTTTTTCCTCCCGTTGTTCTTTTGAAGTTGCCTGTTGCAGTGATCTGAGTTACAGTGCACAGCACCCAAGCAACTGTCGATTTCTCTCCTTTTCTCACTCTAATCAGCTCTATCAAATTCAACTTCCTATTCTCAAAATTCCTTTCTTCTTTAAAACTGAATCCTAAGACTCATGAATTGCTTGAAATTTTGCCCCATCAAAGCTTGGGTTTTTACTTAACCAAGTAAAAAAAATATATATATATGTATATAGGCGTGTTGGGGAAATATTTCCCCAACTATGTCTTTTCTTGACAAGTGGAAGGTGGTCAGATTTCAATCACACAAGACTGTCGACCATTGTGCAACAGTCTGATTGACAGTCTAACTATTGATCATACTATTCATTTTTTTTTTTTTTATAAAACATGGAAGGTCGCTACTATAACTAGCGACCTTCTTGTTTTATTTTTTATTTCCAGATGCTACAATTGCAATGATAATGACAAACTAGTGATTTGGACGGTGACGTCCATCTGTTCATTAATCAATTTTAAGTGTCATCTATTAATATGTAATTAATAGATTAGTTGCTCATTTTGCTTTATAAAATCATTGTTGTATGGTTGATTCTAGAAAATAAAAAATCAATTGAGTTAATTTAAAATACATATTAACACAAAATAGTTAAGACTTCAATAAAACAAGAATGTAAATACATATATAAAATTAGACTTTGAACATGTTTACAAGTTTCAAATCAATATTGCCTATTAAAATGTTAGATTTTCATTAAATCAGTGAAAATTCCATCATATTTTAATCCAAAACCATCTATTATTCAAAATTTTAGAAAAAAGTAAGTAGATCAATCTGACTACTATTTGATATTCTGAAATTTATATTTACATATAATATTGCAATCCGTTTGATTAATAAAATATTAGTATTATATATTGAACTGAGTTCAGATGAAAATAAAAGCAAAAATCATATATTTAGTATTTTATTTTAATATTTTTAGAAGAGGACATGGGACCATTTAGAATTGATCAATGAACGGATGGACGTTACCGTCCAAATCACCAATTTGTCATAATCATTGCAAATAGTATGTACAATTGCTACTATTATAACCAGTTCATCTGCTTCTTCATCAATTGCATCATCCGGAAATAAAAAAATAAATATATAAAACAAGGTCGCTAGTTATAGTAGCGATCTTCTTTATGTTTATAAAGAAAAAAAATAAATGAATAGTATGATCGACAATTAGACTGTCGATCATATTGTTACACAATGATCGACAGTATAACTATCGACCTTATATGGTTGAAATCTGACCACCTTCCATCTGTCAAGAAAAGGCATAGTTGGAGAAATATTTCCCCAACACGCCTATATACAAAATATATATATATATATATATATATATATATATATATATATATATATATATATATATATATTTTATTTAGTTAAGTAAAAACCCCTCAAAGCTTTTGCGGGCAGTTTGCTCTACCTTGTGGTCCTCATCATACATCAAATGAGAACCACAAATGTAGGAAAACTGATGCATACCTGCAAGTAATGGAATTTTTGGATCGTTTTGACCATGCAAAGGGTCAAAGTCAAAGAAATGGGCCACTAGCAATATCGGAATCTCGACTTGACTTGGGCCTAGTTCAATAGGAAATGTCGCAACAATTCAGACTCACTAGCCTTCAGGCAGTGATGCATGTCGTTTTTCGGCCAAATTCCTTCGTTTAGGCCTCTGTTTTTGCATTTAATGCGTTCTTTCCATTTATAGTTACTTTTGTTGTCTTAATTACTTCTAATAGGAAGTTCTATTTAAGACACTGTTTAAAGCGTGATTCTAGTTATGATTAGTCCTTCATAATTATATAATTTGTTGATTTCTTTCCTTTTTGGGAAAAAAGTCAATATTTTGACTTCTAGGGTTTTGGAGGTCCTTTTTCTATATAATTTATGTAAGCCTTAGGGTTTGAGGCAGCTTATGAATTAATAAAATATCTCTCTCTTTGAAAGATAGTTTCTTCCAAATTTTGGTATTTTTATTTGAATTAACGAACTTTGATGCCTAATTGTCTGGTATTCATTTGCGAATCAACAGACTTTTAGAAGGTTTCCGCTACGTCAACAACTCACCAGCAGACTATTGAGCAAGGAATAGTTGATCCATAAAGGCTTTTAGCTAATTGACAAAAAGCAAATGTATGGTTTCCTCCTAAGAAAATGGAACTTCCACACAAAGTTATTAAATCTGCCAAGTTGTGATAGAAATGAAGGGTTCTTATATATTCAAAATTAGCTTTTACAATTCCATATGAAGTTTGGGCTAATCCCAGAAATAAGATGTCAATGAGTTACCTAAAATAAATAGAATTCATATCCCAAAGGGAACATAGTCATTTTAGAATAACTTATAGATCCATTCACTGATTCATTTTAGAAGAACTTATAGTTCAATTCAGTGATCCTGCAAATCTTAAAAAAGAAATATGCATTGTATTTATCTGAAGTTAATGCAAATAATGCATATATGTGCACAATATGAAACAAATACAAGCAAACTAACCTTTGAAAGTTGTGTCAATCCATCCCTGAATTTTGGAATAACTAAAACGTGAACAGGAGCCTGAGGATTGATGTCCCGAAAAGCAAGGACCTTGTCATCCTCATATACAATGGATGAAGGAATTTCCTTTGCTATTATCTTGTCAAAACTGGAAAGCGAAACACAAAATTAGAGGAGGAATCTTAGAGCACAATTGGTTTTCTTTGGATATAGAATGGGAATGAAAATGGATGACTAAATTTAAAGAATCTTATTTCAAGTTTATTTTTTAAATAACTAAATAGAACTTGTTGGCTATATTACGAATTATATATATACATAAGATAAACTCAAGTTATTCAAATATATATATATATATTCCTTTTGAACCAAACAAAATAATCACATCTTAAGAATTGCATTCCATTCCCAATTTCGTAATGAGCCAAATGTGACCTTAATGCCACATGGAAACCACACAATATCTAGTAGACATTATCATAAAATCCAATAACATACTAAAGATGCCTTTCAGCTCATTTTCTACAATAACTCTATCAATAGGACATTATACTGACTCTGAAATTGCAGAGAGAGGAAGGAGGAGGATTTCATTCTCATTCTCATTTGAAGCTTTCTTTGCAACAAAATTAAATATGAGATTCTCAATATTCCTCTCCACATATTCTCTATTTATGCTTGACAGTTGATGCTTGGTCTCTCTCTCTCTCACTTTTATGTTTTTTGTGCACTTACTATTATGGTCCCAGGTTTGGATCTAGTTATGGGTGTATGTGGTTGATTATAGAAATAGAATTAGGGCTCGTCAAGAGAGAACCCTACGATCTCTTAGAGCTCGTTAAGAGAGAACTCTACAATCTCTGAGTTTTAGGAACTCAAAACCTTGTTTAAATTTCTGCTTAATTCGTTTATTACATCACAACCTTTTAAATACAGAAATACAATAACAAATACTAGATAACTACCTACTACAATAACTTCCCACAACAATAAAGAAACTTAATAACTACCCACTAATAGAAACTATTTCCATATTCTTATCTACACACATGGAAAAAACAAAAAATAAAACACTAAACAAAACTACTGAAAATATATCTATAGCTATTGAATTTAGCTCCTTAACATCACACTACCCCTCGAAAAGGCGATGGAACACTTCCTGTTCTCAAGTAAGGAAACACAGTTGTATTGCTAATAGCTTAAACTTCCATCGATAATCTTTCAAAAGCCGTAGTTGGTGAAGCTTAAAAGGCTGTCCTAATTTACTACTTTGAATGGGAGGACCCAAACACAAATTAAATTGTTGTTTAAAATCTTCCCAAAATAAATTTGGTCCATTCCCTTTCAATTTGAGAAACCATATTTGTGCATCCCTTTCTAAGTGAAAAGAAGTCACCCCAACCATCTCACCTTCAAGAGTAAACTGATGTTGAACGAAATGTTCACAACAATTAAGCCATCCCACAAGATCATTAGAACCATCAAAATGGGGAACGCCCAGTTTGGAATATTTAGGTTCTTGGGAATAAACAACATTTTCTGCTCCCAATATGCCACCATTCCTTTGTTCATGATTACTATAGTTGACAATACGTCTCTCTTCTCCATCACAAGCATCTAACCTTGTAGTTGAAACTTCTCTTACCAATTCCTCTAATGGGGATGGAAGTTTTTGTTGTTTTGCTGTATAGGCAGCACGTTCTTGCTCTCGCTCAGCTCTATCTTCTAGATACATAGCCAAGAAGGCTTGAAATTGCTGCTGTAAACTTGTAAATCCCCCATAACTATTTGCTCTGATACCAAATGTTACGGCCCTCTACTTGGGATCGAGTTACAGGTCTTTCTTCTTTTGGAGGATCTAAAATTGGATCATCTAAAGTTAGGTGTTTAGTAGATTTCCTACCTCTT
>CATKHJ010331135.1:0-12519 GCA_949750685.1 Vernicia montana | reverse complement strand
AATTCTTTGGAGAAAGGTTTGGAGGGATGTTTGAAGATGATTCAAGGTTGTTTCAAGCTTTCAAGATCAATTCTAATGGGGTCTTCATCCAAATGGTGGATTCAAATTCAATTTGACAAGTCATATGGGCTAATTTTGATATTTAAGTCCATATTTGATGATTATGAGTTGTTTGGGTTGTTTGTTTAAATCCAGCCCATATCTATCTTTAAAACTCTATATTTACTTAAGTTGAGTTAGTATTGGGCTTATTTTGATATGTTACAAGCCCATATTCAATTAAATTATGTTTGGATATGTTAGATAGGTTACAAACCCTAAGAACTACTTGTTATACATGGAAATTAGATTTCCTAAACAATTAAAACTTCCTAAACAATTTAAGGGAAATCAAAGTTCCTAAACAACTAAAACTTCATAAACAATTTAACTAAGGAATTTCAGTTTGGGCTTGAGTTTAAAAAGCCCAAACAATTAATTTAAAATAAAAACAGATTTTGAATTTGGGCTTTTAATAAATTAACAAGTTCAATAGCCCAAATCATCTACTAACTGAATTAAACTAAAAGAATAAATTGACAATAGTGAATTCGAATTCTTGGAAATAGTAATTGGACCATTCAAATTTGAAAAGAAGCTTGAATCATGCTTGAATTAACTTTTCTAATCATCAATTGAAATCTACTGTAATGATTTGGGCCCATTCAAATTCACCTTTGAAGCTTGGATCTTCATGTTTTATCTTCTAGTAATTGAATGAAAGTAATCAAAGTTGGATTTGTATCTTGAAAGCTTGAATAAATCTTGAATCATCTTCAAACATCCCTCCAAACCTCTCTCCAAAGAATTGCATGAATTTGAATCTTATCTTGAAACTTCCTTGAATACAATGCTTTCCAAAAGTAACACTCTTAATGCAAATCTTCTTGATAATATTGTAGAAAGCCTTGTGTATTCTTGCAATCCTCTTGAAAGAACCATTGAATAGATATAGCAGCTTGCCAACATTCCATGCGATGCAATCTTGATGAATAATGTAGCTTTGCAATGCTTTCTTGAAGTCCTTCGCATACATGCATTTGTGATCTTCTTGCAAGCTCCCTTGTTGGCTAATTAGGATCACATCACTTTGATTGTATATACCTTGATTCAAACAAGAATCAATAAACAAGAGAATACTCTCTTAAGGTTAAAAACCAAAATGTTATTAATCAATCAATCTATAATCTGCCGAATTACAGAGAAAGCTTGAGTATTTATACTACTCAAGTCCATTCTAGAATTCTAAAATAAGCTAGGAATTCTTCCTAATCATGGAATTCAATAGGAATCCTTCCTAGATAAGAAAATAAACTTCTAGAATAGAGAATAAACTAAAATTCGTATTGGGCCTTAGGCTAATACAAAAAAGGCCCAAAACTACTTAAAATATGAAAATAAAGTAGTTTAAACATACCTTGGGCTTAACACATAACATTGGCAGCCCAAAATACTTAACAATCTTAATAAAAGATGTTCTAAAATTAAACTAAGATAGATAATGGGCTTAGTAAAAAAGCAGCCCAAGTAACATGGCATAATGGAATCCGAAACTTGCATTAAGAAGAAGATCCATTTGAATTCCTTTTAAAAGTCTTGATCATGCATGAAACACCATTCGAATAGGATCTTGTATAGAATTGTGAATTTTGAATCCCATCATTTAGGCTAGTATTTTACTATATTTTGTTTAGTTCTAATATGTTTTCTAGTTGTTTTTGTTTGTTTTTTGAATTATTTGCTAGATGCAGGTAATTTTATTAATAAGGTGAAAAATGAAGAAATAAGAGTTCAAATTGGTTTAATCAGCTTGACACCTCAATTGCATTTCAACATTAGTACATTTTATCTCCCTAAATCTGGACTTGAAGCTTAAAAGATGAGCTAAAGCATGAAGAAGTTCTAAGTCTGCTTGAGGGAACCAAATTGAAGACCAAGTGAAGGGCAGTAGGTTCCACGACCAACATATACGGCCATATTCTGCTGAAAAGCTCAAATCCCTTGGGTTTAGCTCAAATACGGCCTTGGAAATATGATATACGGCCATATATAGTTGCTGATTTGGCATTATTTAATTGGTTCATTTCTAGGGTTTTCCTAAAAAGAAACTCTAGCCGTCAAGAGATAAAGAGAGCTGATTATTTTTAGAAAATAGAGATAAGAGGAGAGAGGGCAACATAGAGAGAATTCTTCAATTTTCATAAACAATTTCTTGTAATCAAACAATTAGGTTTAGTTTTTAGTTCATTGGGAAGGTGTTGCAATTTGGTGAACAAGAGATTGCACCAAGTGAACATCAAAGACAGATTTATTTTCAATTCTTCTTTTTAATTCAATTCAATTTATTTTCATTAATTTCATGCAATTATTAATTTGATTATTATTAGAATTGATTCATATATTGTTATTATGAATTAATTTATTTTATTCTAAGGTGATAGATGGATCTTATTTGAATATGCTTGAATGTTTAGATGATTTAATACGACCCTCAAGCTATGGGAGCTTAGAATCGAACTTGATGGTGTTCAAAACCCTAGGAACGAATTCAAATCAAGAAAGAAGAAGCTTGACCCATTTTCAAACCTGTTGAAAAGAACCAAAGCTATTAAGTTGAACGCCACAAGTTGCCTTGATAAGTTCAGATTTGAGTTCTTAACAAAGAACAAGAAGAAATTCCTCACAAGTGAAAGAAAATTCTTAACTACATCATTGTAGTTTTTATAAGGAAAAGATAAAACCCTAATTTGAATAAAACAAACTCTAAGTAAAAATTAACCCTAGCTGAAATTACAACCCAAATAGGCCCAAAACATTTTAAGCCCATTACAAGTGCAATTCACCCATTAAAATAAAATTCAGCAATTAAAGATAAACCCCTTTTAATACATCTTTAAAATGCGAATTGGGCCTCTTCAAAACAAGTCCAGCCCATTGATCTCATTTCATGGATTCCACCTTTAAAGCTTGTTCCTCCTCTTGCACATAAAGATAAGTGATTATCTTTGGTGTAGTTTTGGAAACCTCTAGAACATCTTCTTTGTCTTGCATCTCCATAATTAAACCTTGTAAAGCTTGTTTCATCCTTTTCGTCCTTGCTCTTGTCATTGGACCACCAATTCTTTGCAAATGGTCTTTAGGAATCAACCCACCTTGGTCTCTATCAGAAAGAGAAAAAGGAAATTATATATTACGATTAACATGAATCAAGTTATTATACTTAGCAATTTCTTTTCTTATTTTTAACATATCAAACGTGAGAAAGAGAGAAGAGAAAAGGAGAGGAGGATTCAAGTAAATCAAGAAGAGAGGGGAAGAAGGCACAAACAAGGTATGAGCTAGTATTAGAGTTATGTATTTTTAATTTCTAAGTAACTTAAGTTTATTTCGAAATTTATTTTTCTTTTCTTTGATTGATGCTACGGGAATGATGGAAAATTAGAGAGAAATATTTAATTGGTGTTTGAATGGAATAAAGAAGCATGATTAAGAGTATTCAAGTGGAGAAAAATGAAGTAGAAGTGTTGGGAAGAAGAAGTAATGAAGAGAACCTAGGGTTTAGTTTTGGTGAGGTGTTGATTGCTGGAACTTGAGGCTCCAATTTAAGGACCTTGGAGTCCGAATTTGGCCTTGGCCAAAACTGAGAAAACGTAGGTAGGAGTGTGAATAAGATTTTTGTGAAAGGTTTTGAGAATATTCTTAGTAATTTGTGAGTTGTGGAGTTTGCATTAGATTTGTCTCTGTGTGCAGGGTTAAGGGAGATACAGAAATTGAGAAATAGTTTAATGGACCTTAGAGTCAGATTATGAAAAACTCAAAATTAATGAAATTTTCCTTCATATGTCTATTATTATCTGGTAAAAGGGCTTAATTATATTCTTAGTATGTTGGGAAATATGGAAGTTGCAACAAGATTGCCCCTGTATGCAGGGCTGATAAGGATACAGAAATTGAGATACAATTTTGAGGCATTTAAAGAGAGAATTGGGTCAAAGACAAGATATGAAATAATACCTAGTATGTCTATTTTAATTTATTGAAAGAATTGTAGAATTGGGCCAAGGAAATCAGAAGTTATAGTGAAAATATTGGTAATGACTCAGTCTGTCTAAGACACTGATGCAAGGTAGAGTTAGAAATCACACCAAATTTTGTGTAGGACTCAAAATAAGCTAAAATTTTATTATGTTATAACCTTGTATGTTAGTTTTCCATTTCATCAAGAATCGAGGCAATTGAAATAGTATATCATGAGATATGGCAGTAATAAGGAGGCTGGGTCAGGAAAGAAACATATAGGCATAATTTAGAAGTTAAGCATTTTAATGTTAATGTTTAGTGTAAATTAGCTAATTATGAATGTAAATTGAATGTAGAGACATAAGTGGAAAAAGGAAGAGATGAGGATCACCATTTGACCTTACTCAGAAGCAAGAAGCTTTAGAAGAAAGAGCATAATAGAGGTGAGTGATTACTATCCTATTATTTATTGCGAATTTGAAATCGAAAACCGTATTCGTTGTTAAACCATCCTACATGAAAATTTTTGTATCTCCAAAATTGATAATTACTTCATTTGATTAAATAAATCATTATAATGTATTTATTTGAATACTGTAAATGTCTATTCAATTGAATTTGAAAGTTCCTTCCATGTGTTTATCGAAACTTATTATATGTTCATTATGATTTTATAAGTTCTAAAAGTATTTATCAAAAATTTTCATTAATGAGTTAATTTTGATTTCCTATGTGTTTAATAAATTCATTATTGATAAAGCTACTGAAGTATTTCACATGATCTTATTGCATTCCCCTATGTGGGAATTTATATGCTAATTCAATGTTATATGGTCTATGGATTATTTTCATTTGAATTTTGAATTTTCAAGCAGAAATCCCCTTTTCTGGTGTGGGGAACATCGGACTTTTTGCACAATGTATTGACTCTTGCTAGGAGATATTTGAAAGCCCTAACCTTAAGGCCTAGCTAACCTTACATTGTGGTATTGCTCTGCAAGAAGAGCACCTGCCACTAATGTAGTGTTAATGAGAAGCGATGAGAAATTTCGCACTCATCTAGTGTATATAGATTTCTGCTAAATGTATGTGTTAACTAAGTTATCTATAAGTACAGTGTTATTTGAATGAAGTTTTAAAAATATAGTGTAAGATGTGTGGCTAATGCTCCGCAAGAAGAGCTGTCACTATTGCGGTGTTGATGAGGAAGCAGTGATAAAATCCGCTCTCATCTAGTGTAAAAAGATTTCAAAAATAGAATGAAATATTTGCTATTTGAAAGAAGTTTTAGAATGTATAATCAATTACATGAAATCGTATTTGAAACGTAATATTAGTTATTTGAATTTATTTTTAAATCATATTACGAAGTAGTTGTATCTGAATAAAGATTTTCATTGTAAAATAAGTTATTTGTTATACGGGTTCAATTTTCAAGAGTACTGTAATTTATTTATTATTTGATATTTGTTTTTAAGAAAGATATATGTTATATGCTACTTGGATTATGATTATAAGTACTTTCAAGACTCGAGTTGATTTTAAATTTTCAAAGTATTATATGTCATCCACTATCAAACTTTACCCAAAATTAAATTAATAAGTATATATAAGTCAGCCAAGTGCCTTCATTGTAAATGAACGTTGAACACCAAGTCACACAATTTATGGTAGTATAATTTTTACTCATTGAGTTATAAACTCACCCCCTTTCCCAATTTTTTTTACAGGAAGTTGAAAAATAGCCAAGTGGAGCCAAGTATTGCTTTCTTATAAGTATATGATAAAGTTAGAGTGGAGGTTTTTTTTTAAAAAAATATTTATCATTTTTGCTAATACGTGTATGAATACATGTATTGATTAGATACTTCGTAGTGGTTATGAGATATAATTGTATAAATGTTATATGTTTATGTATTAATAAGACATTAGTGGACTTTCCCTTATACATTAAGGTTGATGATTTATGTGAAAAGATTAATCCATAATAGAGAAAAGGAAATGTAACATTATAAGTGAATATAGTATAATGAGGATGGATGGTCCATGAGAATAGATTATAATGTAATGATAAGAAATATGTACAAATTAATTGACAAATATTATTGTTAATCATTTGAAATATAAGTATAGAAATTATAGTATGTGATGGTTAATATGATTCAGGTTCTGATCTTGGGCAGTGTTGAAGTGATAATTATGATATTGATTGCATGATACCATACTGGATTTATAGTAGGTATGGGTTCTACGGGTTGTCAGTGCCCTTATGGTTACCCATGCCCTAGGACCGTCATATCCTAAAAGTGGGATGTGACACGCGTTATCCTTATATGCTAAATCTTTCTATGTGTAACTTTGTTATAGATACTACCTAGAAGAGAAAGAGAGCGTCCTAGGGGGAGACCACCTCGCCCTAAAAGAAGAGTAGTTCCTGATGCGGCTTCAGGTGCTACATTAGTACATGATGAGTCTGTAAAACCACCAAGAGTGGTGTAATAGCTCGAGTTTTAATTTATTTTAAAATCTTATTTTATAAGGAAATATAAAGTATTTAATATTTAAGATTTTATAAATATATGTATTTGAGGAAAATAAAATATTTTTATGAAATGGTTAATTAAAAAATTCTTATTTTATAAGAGAATATATTATTTAATTATATTTTAATTATTATATTTATATTTTAAGTAATATATATATATGATACTCTAAGGAATCATGAAAATTTCATTTTAGACTTTTTATTATAAGTTTAAAAATATATGTATATATGTTTAAAAATAATGAAAAATTATGTATATTGATATTTCATGAAATTATATATATATATATATATATATATATATATATATATATATATATATATATATATATATATATAGTTTATGAAAATAATTATTTATGTTTTGAACATGAAAGTTTAATTATAAGAAAAGAAAAGAAAATTAATTTAATTTGAAGTTAATATTTTGTATATATTATATATAATTTATGTAAAAAAAATAAATAAATTCTTCTACCTATTGCCTGATTGGTCCAAAGGGGACCAATAAGTGTTTTGGTATTTTGGTTGAACGGGAACTAGAAGGAGAAGGAGAGAGAGAGAGAGAAAGAGAGCTGAGCACCAAAAACCCAACCTCCAGCCACCATCGTGCGTTACCTCCACCACCACTGCGTTCCTCATCCACCAGCGATCACGAGGGGAAAAAAATCAGCAAGAAAGGAAGACGGACTGAGGCTCACACGCTGCCCAAAGCCATCTGGACACCCCTCCGCCATCGGTGCTGCCAGCCATGATTTCGGCTACTATTCCAAGCAAGCCTAGTACCATTTTGAAACTCATAAGCCCAGAAGTATTTTGGTACCTACCTCGACCGGTAAGGACGTCAGTAGCCGTCCGAATTGAAGAGAGAAGTTTTCGGCCTCCAAGCTTTTTGAGGCATTTTCCGGCTAATGTAGGGAGAGTGAGTAGGCACCGTTGGCAGTTCTGGAATCAGTGGGTTGTGATATACAAGATGGTGTAAATGGCGCCTCCATCCACCACCGTTGGCGCCGACGGGTCGCCGACCGGCCACTGGTGAGTGGATCCCACGCGCCGCTGATGATCAAGAAATTGACAGTGAATTGCATTTACACGTGCATCACGATTCCAAAGTTAGTTTGCGAGAATTCGACTCCGGTAAATCTAAAACGCTATGTTATCGATTTATTTTGGTGTTTTAAATGTCCGAAAAATGAGTACATTGCTTGTGAATATATGTTTTCATATTTAAAATAATAATATAAAAATTGATTATGAGATTTATGAAGTTGTTTGAGATGAATTGATATTATCGATAATTTTGTTTTAATTATATATTTAATTAAAGTAATTATATATTTATAAATTAAATTTATGTTCTTTATGTTAATTGGTGAATTTGAAATTTATATAAATCCCCATGAATTTATTGAGCTAAATTTTGTATTATGAATGAAATTAATTTTATATTATAATGAATTTCTTTTTATGTATATTGAGAATTAAAATGTTTTAATTTTATAAGAATGAAACTCGAATTTAATTTAGTGCTTGCTTTATATATATATATATATATATATATATATATATATATATATATATATAATATTTTAAGTGAATTAAATTGAATTTCATGGAATTGAATGTGAATTTTGGAATTTGAGATATGTATAGTTAAATTTAATTAAAACATTTTTATGTGTATTATTATAAGTAAATAATTTATGAGAAATATGAATTTATATAATTAACGAGGTTTTTTTTTTTTATTTTTTATATTATGAATTTACATTTGAGTTTTAAAGTTACTTTAATTGAGTATCAAAATGAAATATTTTTCTTATAAAGATTTAATGATTTTTATTATTGGAAATAATATATAAAGTAAAGTAATAGTAATGAAATGGAAGTATATCATTAGTTTTGGGTATGACTCTTATTATATGAAATTGAATTATGGGATTATTGTATTAGAGGTTCGGGCTAGACCATTGAGTTTTGGTTGGTTAATGTGAGTTGTGAATGTTATTTTAGAAGTGTTTATTCTTTTGTTTCAGCGGGGTTATATCCTAGTTATAGGGGAGGTTATGCCGAAATTTCGATAGAATCTTTAAAATCGATGAGTATAGTTTTGAGGGTTAAGGTTTGAGTTAGTCCTATTATGATATTCCTTATTTGTTATCCAGTGTACATGTTTCAGGAGTTTTTCCTAGTCACCAGACAACAGATGCTCTAAGGAGAGCTAGTTGGATTTTCTGACAAGTTTGTGAGTGATACGTTCTAAAATATTTTCCTGCTTATCATGCATTGCATATACTGTATGTTATATATATATATATATATATATATATATAATTATGCACTACGAATACATAAAGGCATCCTAGCATTTGATTGTGAATGTTGCATTATGAATTATGTTATTGATTATATATGGATGTTTGGATGAGATTAAGATGACATAGGACCAGATAGTGTTTTGATAATGATTATGATGATGATGATGTTTGGCATAGTTTGAGCTGGTCTCACCGTGGCCGTATGTATTGGATAAGAGAAATTGGTCGGGTTCGAGTTGGTCTCACTGTAGCCGTATGTTATGGAAATTAAGAGAGCCAAGGGAGGGGGTCGGCTCCCTATATTGAGGTTTAGTGTGGTTCCTATTGACTAATTCCCATCCTTTGATAAGTATGTGATTGTTTGACTGTTTGACATAATGCACAACATCTGTATTATTAGAATGAATGTATGACATCAGGATTATATATTGGATTGTATCACGCATTGAGTTAAGGTGCTCATCACCGTCTCCCTATTTTTTCAGGTTGCAGGTTGAGTTGAAGAAATTTTAATTGAGTTATTCCTGCCCATCATTTCTCAGCAATGAAATTTCTTTTATGCAGTTATGTAATTATTTTCATTTTGATGTATAATATAAATTTTAGAACTTCGCATTGTTATCTTCATTTTTCTGTAATTCTATTCAGTTATATGGTTTGTAATTATATGATGAGTCTTGAGGATATCAGAGATTCCTCATCATGGATGTTATGGTGTTCTGTCAAGCAGGAATCGAATATTGATGATTATGATATGATTGATGTTTTTAGCTTTGGGTGGCTTTAATATAATGTTATGTTCAGGTTTTGCTTAACAGGTAGGCCCATAGCTCATGTTTTGTCATAGTTATTGTTGTTATATTGTAAGTTTTGTAGTTTAATGGTTAGTTAGGCTTACTACGAGTTCCAAAAGCCTTATGCTTTCCTGTTCCTTAGTGCCGGTCACGTGTCCTTTAGGTTTGGGGCATGACAAGTGGGAAGGAGAAAACAAATGGAAGAAGATGAGGTTCCACAAGAGAATGTGGATGATATGAGGCTATAGTTACAAGAGTTAAGACAAGAGGTTCATTAACTTATAGAACTAAGACGAGAGATTCGTGAGCTTAGACAAGTAAGGCAACGACAACTTAAGATAGCTCCACAGCTTGCACTAGTGAATGCTCCAATTCCAAGACAAGTGGCTAAAAGAATACTAAATGATGGTGGTGTTTTGATGTCCAGTTTTATTAAGATGGGATTACTAGATTTTCATGGTGAAGAGGGAGAAGAACCCTATAGATTTCTAGAGACAGTGGAGAAAGTAGTAAGAAGGCTACCATGCTCAGATGTAAGAGCCATTGAGTTGGTAAGGTTTTTGACGAAGGACAATGCTTGGGGTTTGTTCCAAAGGCACATTGAGAAACAATTGTATAGTGATGCTCCACCTACTTGCGAGCAATTTAAGCAAGATATAATGGATGAATTTCTAGCTAAAAGGGAAAAGGAGAGAAGGATAGCACAATTTGAAAGCTTGAAATAGAAAGGCATGAGCGTAACTGAATATACCAAGGAATTTAATAAATTAAGTAAGTTTGCTCAAGAGATAGCTCCCACTGAAGCAGCTCGAATTAAAAGATTTAGAAGGGGATTGAATGCACCCTTGCATAATGCCTTATATGCTATCGAATTCACTTCATTAGCAAAACTGATAGATAAAGCAAAACAAATGGAGACGAAGAGTGAAAAAGATAGAGTAGAGAGAGAACGGGAGTCCAAGGGTAAGAGTAAGGGTCAATATAGTTATAACAAATGAGGAGGGAGTGGTTCACAAGTAAAGATGTCTGGATATCAAACTACAACTGTATATTAAGCTCAACCTTAAGGAGGTCAAATTAGAAGTACTTCAATAGCCACTGTTCCAGGAGCTGACAGTGCATCGAGATCTTTACAATAAGGTTATGTTTCCCCTACCTGCTTCACCTGTGGGAAGAAGCATGAAGGAATTTGTAGACTTCTCATAGGGTATGTCTTAAATGCTGACAACCAGGACATATTATTAAGGATTGCCCCTTATGGAAAGAACAACAAGATGCACTTACTATTTCGCAACCTACAGTTCAAATGAGTAGGGCATGTGCAAAAGGTACTGGAGGTCGGGGTAGAGGACAAGACCAAACCCAAGGGTCAGGTCCCTTAGTTAAAGGTAGAGGGCGAGGTAGAATGTTTACCCTCAATCAATAAGAAGCGCAAAAAACTGATAATAATATGCCAGGTATTACTTTGACTTAGAATAAGTATGAAAATGTTGTGTGATTGAATGTGATACGTAATATGAATTAGGAAATTATGTTTTGCGTAATCAAACTTAGGCGTATGAGTTGACCAACTAGAGTGTGAGAAAATTCGAGGATGAATTTTATTAGGGGAGAGAGAATGTAATATCCTAGAAAAATGAAACCTGATTTAATGGAACTAGAAGAATTAAAACCCTAATTTAATAGGGTTTATCCTGAAATTAGGGTAGAATTAAAGTAAATAAATAAAATTAAATATGTGAATATGGCTATTAGTTAAGTATTAATAGCTAATCTAATAGAAAAATAAGTTTTACTAGCGTTGAAATATTGTAGTTGGATCAATTATAAAGTTAGGACTTAATTGAAGAAAAATAAGGACTCAATTGAAAGGAAAAAAATAAAGGAAAGGGAGGAAATGGTAGGTTTACCCGCTAATGCCCGTGAATTGTAAATGGAAGATTGAAAGGAAATGAAGAAATAATAAACAATTAAAAGTTGATGAGGTGGCTGTTTGATGGAGATTTTAAACATGAAAAATGCCAAGTATATCTCTTTGCCTCCATTTAGTATCCATTTTCATCTTAAACTTATGTACAATAATTTATCAAGAGCAAATAGAGGAGGAGAAAGGCCTCCCATTGGAGTTCTCGGCCAAGTTAATTTCAATATTTGGAGGTGAAGAATTTTAAAAGTAAGTTGGTCCATTATGGAAAAGTAGACATCTTTTTTTTTTTTTTGATCCGCATAACTCTTTTGTCTGCTGAATGCAGCCTTTAATTTTTCTCGTATAATTGACACTTTTTCCGAAGTCTCCTTATTTAATTCAGGTCTTTCGATGTCTTCCACCTCAGTCCAATACACAAGTAATCTACACTTCTTGCCATATAATGCCTCATACGATGCCATGCCAATGGTGGAATGATAGTTGTTGTTGTATGTAAACTCTATCAAAGACAAGTATTTATCTCAACTACCACCAAAGTCGAGCACACACATTCTGAGTAGGCATGATAAGTTTTAGTTTAATAAAATATTCAAACCAAAATCATAACCGATTATTACGGTTTTGATTTCAGTTTAAAACTGATCGGTTTCGGTTTGAAATCAGTTTTTTTTTTATTATTATGATATAAAACTAGTTTCGAATCGATTTCTTTATTACATTAATTTCAATTAAACATTGAGTATAAAATAATGGAATAATTTAAAATAAAATTTTAATTAAACAATGAAATTTATTAAACAAATGCTTGCATTTAATTCATACATTAATTAAGTTACTTATATATTCTCTTAAAATTAAGAGAAATCAAAGCCAATA
>CATKHJ010331024.1:0-29320 GCA_949750685.1 Vernicia montana | reverse complement strand
TGTTCTATTACTAATAATGTATTATAATTAGTAATAAAAATAATACATTATTATTACTAATAATGTATTATTATTAGTAATACATTATTATTACTAATAAAAATAATAATGTATCCTCTCATTTTGCCACTCTAGAAATTTTGACCTTAACATCACTGATAAACTTATTAAAAAAAATTTCTGATGATCCAACGCTGGATCCTGCATCTTCTAATATCTCTTTGATTTCTTTGATATTCTTCCTCAAGTCAATGGCTGATTTTCCACTCATCAAACGGTTGATCTTTTCAGCAACCTCATCCCTTGAGATCATCTTATTATTATCAAAAAAATTAAGTCCAATATTCCAATCATCAACCACTAATTTTCTATTAGTAAATTGATCAGTAAACATAGGATAACATAACATAGGTACACTACACCATATACTTTCCAATACAGAATTCCACCCACAATGAGTTAAAAACCCACCAACCGTTGGATGTGAAATCACAGAAATCTGGCAACACCATGGCACAATCAGCCCTTTATCTTTAATCTCATCTTGAAATCCAACGGGTAAAAAATCAGTATCATTAGAACTCAAAATATTAGGGCGAAGTACCCAAATAAAACTCACTTTACTAAGCAAAAGCCCATAAGCAATCTCTATAATATCTTGCTTGCTACATTGGGCTAGGCTGCCAAATGAGATATACAAAACTGAGCCATGAGGCTTAGTTTGGAGCCAGTGGGTGCAGTCTGACTCGGACCATAGGCTAGTGGGTGCAAGGGTTTTGGTGAACCCATTAAGGAGAAAGGTTGGACCAATTGGATAAAAGGGTTGGTTCTGATTTAGGGCTAAGATTGGTTTGGGTTCAAGCTCTTGTATTGTGTTGCAAATAATAAAATCTGCTTTTTTTGCATCTTCAAATATTGCCTTGTCTATAGTCTTGTGCATAGGAGTTGTTACATTTGTTTCTTGAAGATATGATGTCAAGTCCTTTGGCTCAATAGCTTCCACTCCTGGTATATACTTTATAGTGTCCTTGCGATTATCTAGTAATGATGATCATAATTAGTAAATTAATAATATATATATCAGGTGCGTTTAGAATTGCTGTTAGGTTGTTTTTTGTTTTTTAAAAATAAAAATAAGGTTTTGAAAATCAGTTATTTTTTAGTTTTTAATTTTTTATTTTTTTGAAATTTGAAAAAAAAAAACAGATAATTGCAGTGATACTAAACGCTCCTTAATTGATTGATTTTTATTATTTTTTATAAGCTATTTTTTTAAATTTGTTTATGAGAAAAATATTAATTTACCTGCTTCTGAAAAAAAAAAAAGTTTTAAAAATAATGTAAATTTTTTTTTATTGAAAAGCAGTTTTGAAAAACTTAATCCCAATCGGGCAATTATCTATCTCAATTAAAAAAGAAAGAAAGAAAGGGAGAGAGAAAGAGAGAGTACATACCATGAGAAGCAAAATGGCCATTAATCTTGAGGAGGTCCAAGTGATAATAGAGAGAAAAAACCAAAGCTGTTTCAGTCCAAAATGAAACATTAACAAGATTATACTTACTAGCAATCATTGATGGCCACACATAGAAAGTGTCAGCAATTAAGCAAGTAATTGGCGGTTGAGTATCACTTGCCACTAATTTTCCAACAAGAACATCAATATGACCTGAAAACACATGTAAAAGTCCCTCCAAAGCCTGGTTTAGATTCACAGTTCTATCAAATTCTAATGGAAACCCATCACTTACTGTTTTATAGCGAATGTCAAGACCAGAAAAAGATCTTTTTGTTTCAGTGAAAATATCATATTCTTGATCATCAGAATTTGAAGGAGTTGTAGCTTTGGTTATTTGATGGTGGCTTGCTTCTGTGTTTATGAAGGTGATTGTGAAGCCTTTTTTTGCTAGCTTTATTGCAAGATGAACAAAAGGGTTTATGTGTCCTTGGAGAGGCAAGGGTACCATGATAACATGAGGCCTTTCTTGATTATCCTCCATCTCTAATTACTGGTTTGTATTTGAGATGAGGAGATCGTGTGTTAGTATTTATATAAACTTTTGTTTTTTTTTTTTGCTTTTTTTGTTTTTTGTTTTTTTTTGTAAATATCCCTAACTAAAAAAGTTTGGTGAATGTCCCTTATGCCGTCGCCGGCTAAATGATTATCACGTAACTTTGACTATAATAGAAAGTTCTCAATGCGAGAAAAATTAAATTTTCAAAATTTAATAGAAATGGAATTTTTGTCGAGACTGCTTAAATTTTCTTAATAAATTTAAGTTGTAAATAAAATAATTTAAAAGTTTATTAAAAAAATTTAAAGTATATATTAAAAATTTTAATAATTTTCATGATAAATATTAGACTTCACTTATATACTATTGGAAATATTATTTTTATACTATTGTTCAATAAATAATCTTAAATAAGTTAAAAATACACACATACATTATAAATGTTCCAGATTGTCAAACGTAGGAGTGGTACAAACAACTTTAATTAGAAAACTGCAGAAAATACTCTGAAGAGGTAACTCTTGTTGTAACCAAAATTCCAATGAATTGCACCAATTACACTGAAAAAACTTCAACTTGATATCAGAAAACCAAAAGAAAGAAGCCTTGAATAATGTCAGATCAGATAAAAAGGTTCTCTTTGCCCAAAAGGGTTGCACAATTACAACAGTTTAAGAACAATTTACAGGAATGTAATTAACAACGTACAAGTGAATAAAGAAAATCGTATGAAACTATCCTTTTGTACAGATGCTGGAGACTCTGATCAGGGAACTTTTCCCACACAACCAGAATTTGCTTGGCTTGCAACAAGCCCTTCAGCACACTCTCCTTGTGTCAGTCAAATGGAAAATGATTAGTCATTATATTCCAAGAACCAGGAACTAAGAATGGAATCCTCACGCCCCGTTGCCAATTTTAAAATCTGAAAACGAGGAACTTTCTCGAGCTTCAACTACCGGTGTTGCGTCTTTCTTGTCCAGCCCAAAGAAGGAGCAATTTTGAAATGCATCCAAACTGCTGGCTATCAGACGGTTTAAACCGTTAAGGCTATCACATAGAATAAACTCTTCACTCTGGTATTTCGACGAGGGTATTTCCAAATCCAATGGTCCTAAAGATTCAGGCTGCATGGCCCAAAAAATACAAGCAAAAAAAAGATAAGGAAAAAAAAAAGGGCCAGGCTGCAATGTCTATCACATAAAATCAGGTCAATTATTCCAGCTGAATCTCCCTCATAGCTGACAAATTTACATTTACAAAATCATCTGGTTCATTTTGCATTTCAGCTAAGCTAACAAAATGAACCAGATAGCTCTGAGAATGCTATTCTAGAATATTTGAAGGGGATATGTGGCCCAAAAAAAAACAACAAAAACAAAAGAAATGCCAAAAAAGAACATACCCAGTAAATATCTGTTAGCCCAGTGAAATCTTTAGCTGAGTTGTCCACAACTTGTGTATTAGGTAAACATTCATCCATTGGGTCTCCATCAGTAGGATAATCCACAGGCTCCTCCCCACTAGGTAACCCCTGCAGCAGTAGGTAGTGTACATTACACATGGTCAACCATTCATTCCTGCTGACAACAATAAGTTGAGCAAAATTTTAGCAGAAAATAATACCTCAGCAAAGACACTACAAGTCATTGCGTTTGTCTGTTTGCCAGCCCCTGGAGACACAACACCAACTGAAGTAGGAATTTCCTGGCGTGGAGCATGATTCTTTTGAAATGAGAAGGCATCACATGTTTCTTCAGCATCCCAGATTGAAGGAGTGTGGGATACCACATTGGGTGTAAATACCATCTTATTTTGATGTCTTGACATATGAGCAGCAATAGCAGCATCAAATGAATCACAACTGAATGGTATCTGCTGAAGACATTGGCCACTTTGAGCAATAGGCGATTCAATGCAATCAGTATCTACATCATGAGGCACCTCTGATAGCAGATCTCCAACACTAATGTTGGTAAGGCTGTCTGCCCATTCCCCAGCAGACAGGGCAGTGCCATTGTTCAGTTTCAGGTCATCCTAAGTGTATACAGGTCAAAGTACAAGTTAAGAAAATGCTGTAACAGATGTGAACATTTTTCATGAATAGAACACTTCAAAAGCTTGATGATAGGCAATGCCATAAATTAAAGAAGGAACGAGTCAAATTAAATTATAACAAAGAAAGATGCTATCTGCCAGGCATTAATCCATCTGTTATGCATTAATGTATTGATAAAGCACGAATGCTGCAATGGTAAGCCCAATATATAGGCCAGAAACAAGATCTTAAGGGTCTCATATAACATCAAATGAATTAAGATGATGAGCTAAAATGACATAGTTTCAAGATCCTCAATGTTGAGAAACTTTACACTGCCCGTGGCCTGATAAGCATCTAATAGATTTGGAATTGTGAGATAGGCAAGTACACTTACTGCATCTAATAGATTTGGAATTGTGAGATAGGCAAGTACACTTACTGCATCATCCTTTTGTTTCATATTCGCCCTATCACCAGTCTCCTTTTCATGCCATGATGCCCTTGCTACAGGATCAGAAGACTCAACAAAGTTATTTCTGGGTCCTGAGGAATTGAACCCACTTATCTCATTGGGCACATCTGTGGACAAGGGTACAGAAGCACAACTCTTGTTTACTGTGGATAGCTGATTCTCACACAGATCCATATGTTCCTCAGATTGATTGTTGCTTGATTGTCTGGATGTGGATATAGAATCCACAATCTTCCTCTTTTCATTTTCCAAGTCCACAGTATTCCCACCTGGAATGGAACTGGATGCTGAAGGCACTTGCAATGTGACACATGTAAATTCAATGTTGGAAAACCAACCGTACCTTCATTGAGGACATACATTTCAGTTACTATATATTTGGTTATAACATAAGGCATGCATTCAAGTTCAAAAGAAAATTAGAATAAACCTCAAGCGGAATACTGGAGGGCTTCCAATTGAAGTATATACATCTGCTGCACTAACAATAGAGTCTTGCGTCCATCTCTGATAACCAACAAGATTTTCTCTATGAGCACTGTAAGGGAAAAGCATTAAGTCTCCAGATGCTATACTTGAATTGCCCCATTTCCGATTTAGGTGTTCCAATACTGATGATATCTTTTTCCGAGTACTAAGAGTGAGCTCCAGATGTGGATTATGTTTATCCTGTGAACAGATCAAGATGCAATTATTTCTTTAAAGGTTCTAAAGACTGCTCAGCTACTAAAATTTCCTCATTGAAGCTATCAACATAGTTTCTCTTTGTGCTCACCATTTCTAAGGCTCTTCGAGTGCCATCGTCAATTGGGAACAACTGGAGCTTAAGTTTCACATTAGTGAAAGCATTACTCTCAACATAATGATTGTGTGAAAAAACAGGCAAAGGGGGCAGACCATTTTCAATACACTCAGGACTCTTTTGCCCTGGAAATTAAAATGTAAAGAATTATTATGAAACTCCAAACAGTATTCATTTCAAATTCATTGAGAAATGGAAATTAATGATAAACCTAACCAGCCATACCCTGTTCATGTTCAACCTCTTTATCGGTAGCTGTCCGCTCCAAATGCTCAGCAGCATCAGCAACCAAGGAAACTCCAGCAATTGCAGCCTTTTCCCATTTTTTATATGCAGCTGATGTGACAACACCTACTAAAAATAAGAAACAACATGTTGGATACAAACAATTCACACTTTGGAACTGAAGAAAATAAACAGAATTCACATCTCACCATCTGAAAAATTAGGCAATCAAGACATTAGAGAAACATTAGCTTTGTAGGCAGAATTATACACACAATATTTACACAATATATCAATAAAGCAAAGATTCTCTCAACTAGAACCCAAATCCACATCCCATTTATTAGAAGTTGTCTATTTCGGTGTAGATACTTTTGAGCATACTGCCATTTGTATCTCAAAATCTGAGTGATCAAGCATAGCTAGAATGGACATCTTTGACAACATTGAAACAAAGTTTCCAAATGTATGTGAAAAGGTGTATAATGAGTTCTTAAAATTCAAACGTCTCTGTTAGGAGAATCAATTACAGAGCCTCGAGAATTACAAAAGAGCACAAGCAGATAATCACCTTGTTTTCGTCTTTGCCTTGGAGGTTTCATTGCAGTTGAATCTCCTCTGTTGCCGCGAATAACACCTATATTAACATTGCGCTTTAATGATCCCTTCCCAGCTCCTAACCTCTGTAAGTTTTGACTATCCACGAGAACCAGTTTAACAGTTCTAGTTTCATGTCCTGACATTCTATTCTGACTTGTGACGGTGCCTGGAACTGTAGGAGAAACATTTTCCACCTGTGAAGGTCGTTTCCTTACATTTTTCTTTCGGTCCTTTAAGAGTTGATTCTCCTTCAGGGTGGAGATAAATTGATCAGTTGTGTAAATCCAGCAGCTAAGAAAAGTTTCATGACCAGAAAGCATTTATTTTAGGAAATATAGGCATGTTCACTCACCAGTGCTTCTATAAATATCTTAAACCTTCGTGGCTTCAAGTGAAGCTTCGAGGCTTTGCAGCTGTACTTTTCCAATAAAGACCACCTGCAGAAAGTTAAATGTGGAGAAAGAAAAAAAAAAATCCAGATGAGACCCTGCTAGATGAAGGAAAGAATCAATTTTTATAACCCATAATGCTTATCTCCATCACTGAAATGAAATGAAAAAATAAAAAGCCCTGATACCATGAAGGCATATATATTATGACAGATCCCCAATATTTTGGACCACAAAAATTCAGCAATGACTGTGGCTTTAGGAATTAGGAATTAGAACTCAGAAGGGAAACTCAATCCCTTGATCTGTGGAGGGTTCTTTGAGCTGAGGAACCCTTTCTTTTTGTGTGCAAAGTTCTAAAATGCTTCTAGATCGGCCTAAATAAAGAATCAACAATTAAAATTATAAAAAATACTTCTTGATATTTTCAAAATCTTCCATTCCCTATTTATTTTTTGATAGATCTCCTCAATTGATAATGCATGTATCTGAATAAAGCAATCCAATTATCTGAACAATGCAATCATGTTGTCTATGGTTAATATTACCATCGAAGCATTGCAGCATTGGTATCTTTAGAGTTTTTGGCATCTAGACATAATCCTGGACCCAACAACTTGTTCATACGCCTCACCAAGCGATAGTAATAATGCCTGACCTGAAAATATAAAAAAGAATAGAAAGGTTGACAAGGGAACATAGGAAATACATAAAAAATAACAGATGAAAACAATGGAGCTAAATCTCATGGCAATCTACCTGATCCTTGTTTTTGCTTTGGACACGACGAGTTATCTTTTCAAAGTTCTGCAATCAGAGCACAACAAAGTTAAAGAATGTAATAGATTGAAAAACTTTAAAGTAAGCATACACGTTAATAATAACATACCTTTCCAACTTGCCGTAATGCAGTGAAGAAACTTTCTTCCTCTTCACGTGTCCAAGCAGCCCATTGTCGCGTTGGCTTTTTTGCTGCATTGGACATGTTCATAATAGTTAAAAGTTTTTATTAAATTGCCCCGTTGGACAACATATTCACTAAAGCACCAGTAATGCATGCACACAAATATATCTATATATATAGATATAGATAATGTACCTGGCTGTTGTGGCTCAACATAGTCTGGAATCAATGATGTTATACCAGGATCCCCATGTTGAATTGAAGTATTCTCTATGTGAAAATGTACCTTAGAGTCCAAGGAGACCTGTGATTCCATCTCCATCTTAAGGCATCACAAGAATACTAGATGCTCATGCACTGCAGCTTCAAAAGTTTCAAGGTAATATTCCTTTAGACCTCCAACTTGGTTTAAAATTCAAATGCAGGAATCCTAATCGAGCGAAGATGGTCTAAATTAAAAATAAGCCAAAAAGGATAACAATGACGATTGCTAAAAGCAAGTAGGCCGAGACGATCACAGTATCAATCCATATTCCAGAACAAAGAACTCATAATAGAAAAATATTATTTCATTACATAATATTGAAGCTGCAATTTTGTTGAAAATGATATCATCATTATTCGATATTATTTTATTAGAAAGCCTTAATGGATACAAATCCTACCCTCAAAAGTTAAGAACAAATATTTTGCAATCAAACTTACACAAATCTAAAGCAAGTACCGAAATTTACAAACTTCATAAATCGATACCAATTGAAAATGCAGCAAAATAAAACACATTGGAATTTCAAATATTGAATTTTTCAATAATATAAGATCCCAATTATCAAACCCTAACCCAACTGCATTAAATCCAACTAATTAACAAAGTTAAATCATTCAATTACTAAAACCCAACACAACAGAGCTGATAAAAATCACGAAATTTTCGTTTCTACAATTTTCCCCTAATTCCCGAGCAACCAAATAAGAACTAGGGTTTTGAATAGTATTGATCAATTTTGACTTCAAAAATCACGATCAACAAAATAAACAGAAGAAATTGAAGTTAATTTGCTATTACCTGATAAAGCTAGTAAAGAGAAAATCAGAAAAATCAAGCAAACCCTAGAACCGGACGCACGAGCTTGAAGAATTTTGAACACAAAGCAATTGAAACCGGACAGAATCTCCAGTCTACAGTTGGCGAGAAAGGGAAGACAAGGAATTTTCTTTTTCTTTTCTTTTTTTTTTTTTTTTTTTTCCTTTTTCGTATTTTTACTTTGGAGAAAAGAAAATTAATAAAAATTAAAAGGCAAGTTATTACACAAAGGTTGTTAATTTCCTATAGATAAATTAATGTTGTTTAATTATATCTAACCAACTATTTCTAGTACAATTTTTCACACGTGGCATAATATTTTATTACTAATTGAATACGTGGCATGTGAATTAACTATTGTATAATAAGCATTATTAAAATAAATTATTAAAACTTGTTATTATTACTTGATATTTTTATTCATTATTATTATTAAGAAAATCAAAACATTAAATCTATAACATTATACTTTTCTCACAATCAATTGGGAATTATTGTATGTAAAAAGTATTTTTTAATATTTTTCAAATTCAAGAAAAGGAGAAAATGTAAATTCTAAGTTTTATTATGTATAGTATATATATATATCATCCAACATTAAAGTTTTTTTATTTTATTTTTTTTTTTTTTGGGGTTTATTTCAAAGTTGGGGCTTTCCCAAATTGATGAAAAAGAATATTAAAAGGCCTTATCTTGCAATGTGAGTTATCATATTCACAAGGAAAGAGAGCATAAGTTGAGGATTTTAATGGGTATGGTCAGTTTTCTTCTGTTATTGTCTGCCAAGTCTATTGTTGATTGGATTGAAATATTGTTGCTACCTTACTTACAAGGACAAGAATAGCCACAGAAAAAATGCAGATAGATTAGGGTATGATATGAAAAGGACTAATGGATATAAATTTAACTTCAGAGAGTTACAGGTCCCAGGTTAACATCACCTGAATGAGAATTAGGTCTCTCTTTCCTACTCAACTTACAAGGAAGAAAAAAGAATAATACCAATGAGTTTTTAATTTAATGATACTAAAATTGTCTCCAGAAATGTAAAGGTAAGATTACATGTTCAAATACCAGTCTGAGCCAAATTTAGGAAGAACAGAAAAAAAGACAATTAAGGAAAACAGATAATTAGGTATAAAGAAGAGCTCAAGAGTCAAGCTTTTTTTGCAGCAACTTCTAACTTCATTTTATAATAGACAGTGGCTGGATAACTGCTGTGAGCAATTGGTGATTGCTCCTATAGCCTCTTCTTGTGCACCTGTCTTCTCGGACACAAACTATCAGTAACACCTGACATCTAATTCTCTTTCTTAAGGCTGTCCGTCACTGCAATTTCATAGAAGTTTTCTCAGAAACATATCAGTTCTCCAATACCTTTCAAGAATGGTTTAGATAATTTTCCGGATAGCTAAGCTTGTTTCCCCTCCATATTCCACAGAAATTCCCATCCATTCATAGCGTGGGACAAGGCTGTGAGTGCAATAACTGGAGGCACCAAAACTACTGCCCTTTCTAAAAGATTTATATTACAAGAAATACTGCATCTCAGTGTTGGATAACCAGTACAAGGTGATGCATATAAGAAATACCTGCATCCAAGAAAGGGTATGCCATGGTCGCGCCCACAGTGAAATGCTTTCTGTAAATGATCTAGAAGACAATATCCGGAATATCAACTTATATGTGATACATCAGCTCTCAAGCACCAGCCACTCTTAATATCACTCAACATTAGTAGATTTGGACAACATTAATCTGTACATTGTGGCCCCGCGATCTAAAACATGTTGTTCCCAGTCTGATCTGACTCCAAAAGGGTTCTCCTCAAGCCATACTCCATGATCAATTTTTGTATTGTATTGATCATTCAAAAGAGTGAGCCTACCCCTGCCATATTTCAGAAATAATTCTTTCATTCTTACTGCAACTACTTCTATGTCAGATTGCAGAAATACCTAGAGAAATACAGGAATAATCAGTAAATAACATGAACAAGCAGTTTAAGCAAAGCTGTGAAACATTTGTATTACCTTCCCATTGTGTGCAAGGAGATCTGTCATTGCTTCAATCAATGACCGTTGCAACATTCTCCATCTATGTTCTGGGTTATTGAAATCAGGATTTGGACACTGAACAAAATAACAAGAATTGTGTTGTGTTATAAGTGAAGTTAAAAATAAAAAATAAAAAAAAACTTGGCAGTTCAGGTGGAATAAGGAATGAAACTACAAGCCATTGGCCAACTCATCCAATTTGATTACCTTGAATTATTTTCATTCTCATATTCAAGGGTATTAACTAAGGTGAAAATTGACGTAGCGTAAGCAAAAAAGCAAAGCCAATTTAGGATTTAAGTTTTTGAATATTATTTGATGTCCTAAAACAGGTAAAGCAATGATTTAAATAAGGATCCCGAAACTCTAAACACAAGAACAAATATGGAAACTGCCAAAAATGACAATTTCGTAATAATATACCATAATAAAGTAAAGATCAAAATAAGAAAAACGCCACACACGGCGCCTAAATCTGAGTTTCTTACAAAAATTTACAAGCAAATTATTAAGTTACCATAAATAGAAAAACTGCTTGTTTAGGGTCCCAAATGAGGAAATTTGGCCGAAAAACAACGTCGGTCATCGCCAAAGGCAATGAGTCGGATCCGTTGGACCATTTCTCTTTGGATCAAGTACGCACAGGATCCAAATTCCCAGCTACCCCGGGCCACTATTTCTTCTGTTTGACCCGCTGCCTGTCCAATCGGATCATAAATCTTTCTGCAAAGGCCTCCACGTCAAAAATACATTCTTTTCAACACCCTTCACTCACTATTTTCCCAACTTCTCATCAGAAGAACAAAATGACTAGTTTGTTGCAAGCTGAACAAAGTTGGAAGATAACAAACTGATCTATTAAAAAATTATGAAGTCTACAGAGAATCCAATTATTCCAATTCTGATAGAAGGAAATGAATGAAGTGCAACAAAGTCTGTCATTTTTTGTCAGGTTGCCATCCTTACAAAGGAAAGGATTGGGAAAGACAAGGAATAACACCAGTAGAGTTTCAATTCTACCAAACATTGGAGGAAATCAAACTCAAAATTTGATTTCAAAACTATTTACCCTTACAATATTCATGCCAAAGCCATAAAACATAGTGTCTTATTTAATCTCTTCCCAGTGTCAGGTGCCAAATGGAAGGAAAGGAATGCATTGCTTTCCATGATTCCTACACTTGTTAATTCCCCAAGTTAAAGATAATGGTTCATTAACTTAGAATAGATTACACAGACAGTGTATAGCATATTGAACTCCAGTTTATTCTCCAACTAAATAGCATATCATGATATGAGATTTGGTGTAGAAAGATAATATTTTAGTCAGCAGCCATGAGAACCCATGAACAATCCACAATTACTATTTCTTGAAAAGGGGGTTCAGTAGGCAATAGAGGTATTTAGTGGCAGTTATCATTGATGGTTGGCCAAGGCCCATGAGGATCACAATCGTATGGTAATTGGCAATAGTGGCATCCCAGAATAGAAGTAATGGTGGTGGTGATTGCAATGTGGTAAAAATTTTGCATAAGGAGAATGCCAACATAGGTAGCTTAGAAGTTCTATTTATTCCTCATAGACATGCCGTCTGGGTGACAAGAAGCACAAACACAACAAAGGGAATATTAATAATAGAAAGAATATTGGGTCCTCTACCTGTATTGAAACAAGGACCAGCTCTCCAGGGTAACTAGAAACTATCGAACGAAATGTTGTTGTTGCATTTGTTGCAATGAAGTATCTACACATACACCGAAAGAAATAGACATGAGAGGATAAACCCAAATACAACTTTACAATCCATATATAATAACAGGCTAGAATATATTTCCCCTTGATGATTGGTCTGAGAATAAGACCAAGCAATAGAAGCTAGACCAAGCAAAAATCTGATCTAACTTAAATGGAAAATCATTTACAAATATTTTCCCATAAGATGCCATCAGATAAACTCAATGTGAAAGTATATTAGTCATAACAAGTTAAATTTTTGTCTCAGAAAAGCATAGCTTTGTCAGAATGAAAGGCAAGAACCCTACCCATTCCAAATGCAAGACTGACGAACAGAATCCAGACATCGTGTTACAAGCTAAAACAATCATAAACAAAAGAAGTCAAAACCTTATTCAAAGATGAAGGATTCAAAAAGAGAATCTGGAAGGAATGTAAATACCTTTTTATTAATCTCTAATCCAAGAAAATTCAAATCCTTTCTTCTTCTAGCCATTCCAAGAAGGAACAGCCCATTACCTATCATTTTTAATCCAATGTCAGAAACAACCATACTTGCATACTCATCCTCATTTCTCTCTCATTTTCTCATGTTCTTTGAGATAAATGAAATTGAGTTAGTGACATGAAATCAGTTTGCAAAGAGAAAAGTCTGAAAAAAGATACATGCATTCTGCAAAGATAAAATGCATGGTCATGTAATTTCAAATATATTACATATAGGCATTTGCTTTTTGCCAAGCTTCAATATGGAAAAGAATTATCATATCATTATCATTTTCTTCTAAACTTTCATACACATTTGGAGAAACAAATACTGGAAATCAAATCATAGGAAGAAAAGAATTGAAGAAATTTAACTAATAATATTAATCACCAAAACCTCAAATACACATGGAGCAACAAATTCAATGACATTGATGGGGAGGGGAAAGAAACTAATACCGCTTCCAATATCAACTACCAATGGCTGAGTTGGATCATGGTAGGCAGCAGTCCAATTAATCTTGAATGGATATGCCTGCACAAGCAATAATGCCCAAGAAAGATGGACATTTTTAATACCTTTGGCCCATTCAAATGAGGATGGTTTACTTCAAATAAAAGCTTTTGCACCCATGAAATTGTTTTAATCAAATTACATGAGGAGACAACTATTGAATTATATACTTTGGAGATCTAGATGGACAAATCTATTGAAAGGCGAACCTATTAGAAATGGTAGTAAAACTTTCATGGAAGTGACAAAGTAGAAGCTTTATTCCTATCCATATTCTCATTTAACAAATACCTCATAACTTTCTGATTGTAGAATGAAAACTGAATAGAGATGAAGTTCACAGAACATACTCTATCTAAGGCCATGATTCCAGGAAGCTTCCTTCCTTTGAAAAACTCCCATACAACTGAAGCACTCTCAATCATATTGCAAACCAAGAGAGAACTTGATTCCATCATTATTGTTTTGCATGCCATATTCCCCACAACAGTTACATCGCAGTTTTGTTGACTTAGTTCATAAAGCATTTGAGCCAATTTGGATGCTCCATTTATACATGGACTTGAGAATTTGAATTTCAGTGGACCAATCCATATAATTTTCTGCAATTCATAGAGCAAAAGAAGTATCAGATAGGTTTGAGCATGAGAAAATGGCAATATGAATGAGTTGACTTAACACAGTACAAAAAAGGACCAGATATGAAATGAGTGTATTTGTAGAAAGGTGGATATTGAGCTGAGTTGTGTATAATTTATCCATTATGATTAATTTACTTCATGATAAACATTGCACAGTAAAAATTATAAGTATCACTTTTAGCTTGCAGTTAATAACAATAACAGAAAAAAAGCATCACTTTTAGCTTGTAGTTAATAACAATAACAGAAGAAAACTTGCTATATCTTGTTTCTTATGAAACACAAAATGCAAATAAAGCAAAGAACAAAAACTGCATGGTGCCACATACAAAGGAATATAAATTTGTTTTCTATCTCCAAATATAGGCTCAGCCTTTATTTTTAGAAAAACTAAAATTTGCCAGTGAAGTGATAAATGCTACAAGGAGTGACCTATATGCCCCAATAATATACCTTCCTCCATTAGCATTGTTGGATAACTATCAAAAAACAAGAGAAAGATTTGTATCAGCTGAAAGGATGGCTGTGCCTTGATACTTTACAAGACTTTATTGCCTTTTACCTTGCATTTCACAAGTAAAGACTTTATTTCATCCAGTGACCTAGGTCCAACATCAACAGGTGACCAACCTAAAATAAAAGGAACTTAGGGTAAATATTCTGAAATTCAGAATTATTATGAAAATGAAAGTGTGGGTAATGTTACAGTTTATAACAGATAAAAATGCAGCCATTCAAGTAGACCCTCTTTTTACCAACTGTGCATTGATAGATGAAAAAAAGGTCACAGGAATATATCTTCACGTCAAAATAAAATAAGTATTGATGCACAATAGCATTGGATGTCGCAAGAATCATGGCAAAGCTGTGAAAGTTTAAATCCTATTTCCACCAATTTCATATAGAAATTTATCAAGCTCAATTAATTACTATCATGGATTAAAGATCATTATTTATGGGCATGATCCTTCTACTTTGATCATGCCTCTCATATTCATTTTGTATCCATGCCTCTCAAACAACTTCATAAGCGAACAACTAACAAGTTTTTCTTGGATATCAAAACATTCAATTCAAGAAGAGATAATGAGACAAGATATGTGATAATCCATGGACAGAACCTCACCATTCAAAATATCATGAGCAGGAACTACTTCCATTTGATTCGGTAGGCAATCCTTCACACACAAAAAGTCCTTAGGATACAGAATCGGAATGTTTCTTTCGTGTGCAAAGTGAATTATGTCCAAAGCCGCTTTACGTGAATGAGGCTCTATTAGACTTGAAGGAACAGAATGTCCTAAGGCATACATTATTTGAAATGACATCATTCCTATAAAGATCAATCCATCACATTTAGAAGCTAAAAAATGCAAGGCAGCTGCTTTCTCATAGATATTGCCCCCTCCAATCTACATCAGATAGGAAAAATTCAGGCAAAAAATGAGGCATAGAACATTACAGAGAAAAGAAGAAAACTTGTTAAAAAAAGGAGCAGCAATATCAGGACACACAAGAAAAGAAACAGAGTATGCACGTAATGGTAGTAGAGACATACAATTGCAATATAAGGTCTTTTGTTAGTTTTTGCAGCCTTCTTCAGTTGATACAGGCTCTCCTCAAAGTGAAAACCAGCCACACAAGCAGAGCAAAAACGAGCAACGGAAACTGTTGAGGCAAGGATTTTGTGAGACAAAGAAAAGGAATCATTAACAAAAATATCAACTCCTGATGATAATGATTCAGCAAACTTTGAACAGTTGGCAACTTCCTCTTTGAACTCTGAAAGATTCTCAAGAAGAAATATATCTGCTTTCTTGAGAGTTTCCATCTTCAGTGGCACATCATTAGAAATACATCTTAGGGCAACAACTTTATGTTGGAGAACTGATGACAGGATATCTGAAGAAAGAGATTCTTATGAATTAATTATAAAGTACTCCTTTTCAAATGCATAGTAATCTTTCTTTCTCATTTGCATTAATCCTAATGTTCCCATTGTTCTATACAGATTCACAGAATATCCATGGAATTTGAAATAACCATCAAAAATAGTAAATCAGAAGTATGAATTGCTTTGGTTATGATACCTGCAGCAGACTCTGCATCAAGGAGTTTTGAATTAGTTTTCTTCCTCCAGTCGCTCACAAGTATTATTTTGGCTCCGCCTTCATGTATATACTTGATGGTGAAAACTGCATTGGAAAATGATCGCAAATTCTGGTTTAGTTCTTCCTTCAATAAAATTGAGCTATCAAATCTGACCATGACAACTTTTGATGCAAGCTCCTCCTTAGGAAATTCTCTAAGAGTCTGTACATACGGGATGGCCTCTGATTCTCCCTCATTAAAATAGTCAACCTAAAGGCACAATCCAATTGAAAGCAACAAGACAATTACAATAATATCACAGCTAATCTACAAACAAAAACTGTGTTTGCAAAACTGCATGCTTATTAGTCTGATTAAGAAAATTAAGATAATGAATCATCAGTGCAAGTTGATACAGTATATCATCAAAATGCCTTAAGTTTTATGCCCATCAAGGGCAACAAAGTTCATTTTCCCTACAAGTTCAAACAAGTAATGTAAATCCCAACCAAGCAGGAAATATCAAATTAATAGAGTAAAAGCAGTTTTATGTAGACTTAGAAACTTTTAATAAACCTCAACAGTATTCCATTTGCATGAATATATATATATATATATAACACAAGGGTAAGGCACTTAATTTCTGATGGGTTATCAGTTATCAGGACCTCAATCATGTTATCCAAAATGCACATCAGAAAATGGCCTACCCAGCCATAAAAATCTATTCAATGGCCAAAAGGAAATCTAAAAAACAAAAAATAATAATAATAAAAAAAAAATTCTTCTTTCTCATATCTTCATCCATACACAGTTAATAATTTGCAGTTTGATTGGCCTAATGATTCTTAAACCATGATTATTGAAGAACTTAAGTTTAGAAAACAACTGGATTTAACAGTAACTAAAAACAAGTAAAAAATATATGCAACTGCAGACTACTACTTACCCATGAAGAACAAGGGTGTAAAACAAAATAAAACTTGTTTTATTACAGAAACAAAAATATTGGAAGAGAAGCAAGATTTCTTAGTACCTTATATTCAGGTGACCCTTTGCTGTGATTTGCCAAGTGCAAACTACCTGCCAAGAACACCAAAAATTAGATACCCATCAACAACAAATGGAAATGTGAAACTTTTAATCGATTTTCAAAGCAAGTTAATAACCTTGTGAGGATGATACAACTGCAGGGTTCTTCTTCAAATTAACAGTCTTTCCAATATATGAACAAGTTTTGAACGTAATATTAGGAGAACCATACAATTTTATTTTTTTTAAGAACAGTGTTCCTTCAAGTGGGTTCAGAAGTTGACCCATCTCCTTCTATTGCCTCTTCTAGCCAAGCACCTTCTTCTTCTGCTCTGCTGATCAAGCTACAAGCCATGGCGAGGATAGATTTCGGTTGTAAATTGGGTACCCGAATTGTTGGGCTAGACTAAGTTTCCAATAGATTTTTTAGCCCGAATTTAACTTTAAGCAATCATAAGTTTAGCCCAAATTGGCCCAACATGTATATTATATTTTCCATATTAAATTTTTTTAATTCATTGTTCATTTATCTACTTTTTATGGTAATTATATTTTTCTTGAGAAATTTCATAGTAATTGTTTTATAATAAACTCTTAATATAAAATTATTTATTTTAAAATTATATTATATTAATATAAAATTATTTCAAAGAAGTCTCAAATTTATTTATTGTATTATAATAATATATAATGTATAGACTAATGTTTTAGCTTAATGGTAAGATGAGACTACTTTAAATCTATCGGATATTAAATTATTCCTTCCAATGCTCCAACTATATATATATATATATATATAACAAATTTAAAAATTAATTTAATAAATAAAAAATTCAATTAAATGTGTTAATCTAAATTTATTCTCAAACTCAATATGAGATTCAAGTTAAATTTAGACTCAAAATTGAAAAAATATTAAAGTTATGACTAGAAAATGTTGAGTGAGGTATCTACAAAAATCACCTTACTCATTTCTAAACCTGTTTAATAACTTCATTAAAATAATTTATTTCAATTCTGATATTAAAATTTCTTTATACCTAATTAGCTATATCTTCCTAAATCCAAATGACAATATGCAAATATTACTTAACCCTACCAAATTCCTTTAATTTTTATATATTCAAAACTATTAAATTTTTTAATAAATTTCAACTAATAATTTATATATTTTTAAAATTAATAATCATATAAAATATTTATTTAACTCAATAAAATACTCTAAAAACAAGTTAACAATAAAACAAAAGTGAACCAAAAGAAAATAATAATAATAAAAATTTTAATTGATTATTTTTGTAAATGGATTTTGATAGTAAATACTTTATATACTAATACCTTAATTAGTTATATAAATTCATAATGAATAATTTTTTTTTTAAATCTTATTTTTTCGAAATTTGTATATAAATGTTTTATTCCAATAATACATATTAATAACTATTTTATAATTAATTTTGTAAGTCAAATCGAGTCATCCATAAAATTTTAGGTCACCTGTTCATATGGATCAAGAAAAAAACTACTTCATTGAATTGGGCTTTTGTGGCCCAATAGTCTGTTGGGTTTAATGAAAATCCAGTTCGGTCTAGTGCTGAGCAGCTAACGTGATATAAACGACGCCGTTCAAAACTTAGTTACAATCTTCAGGTCTTCATAACGAGTTAATCAGCAATGGCTTGACTGCCAGATTTTGTTTTGACACACACAAATCTGAAACTCTCTGCTTATTGATACTTCCGCCGAATCCCTGAAATCAAATCGCCCGGTGATCGGAGAATCAATCAACCAAGTTAAAGCAAAAATGGGTTTGGGATTTGTAATTGGCGCATTTGGAGTCTTGATTCTGGCTCACGCTACTTATTCAACTATTCAATGTATAATCTCTTATCCAAGAAACTAGAATCTAGAATTTCAATCAATTATCGAATTATTTTCGTGGATTTTTATGTTGATATATCGTTTTTTATTTTAATTTTTTTTTGGGGTGGATGCAGATAGAGGTTTGTTGAAGATTATCGAGGAGGAATTTTCAGGACCTCCAATGAATGTAAGTTTTACTTTTTTATTTTTTCCTTATCATGTATTTTTGATTATTTTTATGTTTTGCAGTTGATGGGTTTTTGGGTTTATGGAAATTTTGTTCCTTTTTTTGGTTGGACTGCAGGTGGTGGTAGAGTCGCTTTTAGGGTTAGTGTTCTGTTTTTGGGCAGCTTTAACTGTACCAGGAAAGTTCCTATCCGTACATCCTCATTCTGATGAGAATAGGTATTGTTTTTTTATTCATATGCTTACACTTTGCTAATTGCAATTTCATTTCATTTCAGACATGTTTATTAGTTGCTGGTACTTTTATTTTTTTATTATTTTTTTTATATATATTTTAAAAAGCTTCAATTAGATCAGTAAATTCTTTGAAATTTGATTTATGTTGAGTGGTTTAGGCCCAACTTGCAATATTCTTCAATCAATGGATTTTGCACCTTGAAAAGGCGAAATGAAAACTTGATTAAACTGAATTGGGATAGGCCATCTTCATATAAAAGGCACTAGTACCAACTACTGAAGTTGCTAGTCTTAAGAACTGTGATTAGAACATTCCTTATAAAATTGATGCATATAAGCTTGAAACAGGGTTGTGTTTGGATTTGATTTCTCATGGAGAGGAATTATTGGTTTCTTGCATTTGTAAAACTAGAAGTTTTTTGTTTTTAGTGAAGTTGGAATATTATGAATTACTACATCGAGTCACTTGCTACGAAGTATGGATGCTGCATGACTAATCATTCATTTTAGCCTTGTCTTCTGCTTCAAGTGCTTCCAACTAGTCTCTATTGTTATTGTTATATTGGAAAATTTACTACTAGAGTCAGCATGCATCATTCCTTGAACATGTAATCTATTGTGAACCTTTATATGAGTGAGTCACGGTTGTAATTGGAATGGGTTGTGCTCTTACTGATTAGGATAATTGCTAATGCTGTGAACCCTATGCACTCAAACATAGTTCACAAACACTTGAGTTCTTTGCGGATCATGACCAATGATTCATTGATCAGATTAATTTTCCAGTTCAATAGAATTATAGACACTCAAGTGTCTTTAGAGTTGCATTACTTTTAGTTAGTTTTAAGAGATGGTCCTTGTTTGTCTATACTTGGCATTTTTTGATGGACTTGATACCTATGAGAAAGGAGTTTGTAGTTCAAGGATGAAACAAATCCATAGTATTGGTTTTTATTGAGCTAGTTCATCTTAAGGCTTGTTATTTGTGCTTTTCTATAGAAGATGTCATTTAGTCATTGCCTTGAACTTGCTAGTTGTCACACTTATTTCTAATGGCTCATCGACTTTATAGGAGTTATTCCAAATTTCCAATACTGATGCTATTCCTGTGATATGTTTTAATAACTGATACAACTTGCAACTTACAAGTGCTGAATGCCAATCTCTTTGTTGTCTTCTTCTCATTTTTGCCTCTTTGATGAGTCTGCAAACATGAATTTAAAAAAAAAAAAAAAAAAAAAAAAAAAACTGAATTTAACTGCCTATTCATGTTACCATTGCAAAGCTTGCATGGCCTCAGTCATTGAAAGGGAGGATGGTTTCCAACTTTGACCATATATTACAAATAAACCATGGAGTTATGTCACATAATCTAGCAATACTGAAAGAGGCTGTTTAAATTTGACCATGCCACATGTATAGTTCATATGCAAACTAAGGAAGATCAATTAATTGTTCACCCTAATATACACCTTGTCGAGTTAAGGAACATAGGAAAATTGAACTGTATCTTGCCCCCTTTTCTGCATCATCTGTCAAATTTCTTCTGTTGTGTGCTCCCTTTGTTCTATAGAAAGACATATGTACATAGATGCTACACGAAAATTTTTGTACAAGGAGATAAAATGAACTAAATTTTGCTGCATCTGCGAAGGAATGAATTCTTAACAATGGAAATCCTTTTGTGAAGTTATTGCCCTTTTTAAACTATGATGTCCATTGTGTACTTGTGTTTGAGAGTGAGATTTTCGAATTGATGGCTGATAAAACTGCTATTTTTACAACAATAATGGCTGCTTGACACAAAGTTTTACCTATTCTCAATTTCAGGATAGTTTCTTTACCAGCCAATATGGACTTCATGATCTTCAACCATCGCGGCAAAGTGTTTACCTCAGAAATGGACATGAAACTGAAACATTGAAGTCTTCAATTAAATGTAAAACAATCATTTCTCTTTCATAATAATACTTGGAAAGAGCAAGAATTGGTGGGTTTGGCAACTTAGTGATGCAAATGCCTAGTTACTTGGGATTTTGTAATTTGTTCCCATTATCTGCCTTGTTTGTAATTTGAACTGTTATAGATGTTGTTACATGTGTTTTGCGATAATCCCAACGGGATTTTTTTTGTTGATCTGAACCTTGAAAAAGGGTTAAACTTGTTACTCTCATGATGCCTTTATCTACAGCCAATTCATGTTGGATTTCTTACCAGGATGGTTCATAGAGCAAGCATAACGTGACATCCGTTGTTCTGTTTAGGAGGTTATATTTAATACGAATTCAGGTTTAATTGTCACAGGATTGGGAAAAGGCAAAGATTCCGCGGTTATGGCAATATGAAACTCTAGAATCTGAATGTCTCGTTATCATTACTTTTTCAGAAAAGGCAAAATTGTTTTGACCAAACTTAGCATGACAATGCAACCAGATTCTGGAAGCTTACTGAACAAAATTATTTTGGTATTCTGATCATGCTATTTTCCTCGTGTTAGGGAGGATTGGTTATCGATTCTACATGTTTATTCATCTTGTATTCTGAGCCCGATTGGTTTACATTTAGGTCTTAGCTCCTAGATAAAAATAAAATAAAATTAAAAAAGGACGTTAAAACTGCTTCAAGGCATAAAACTTGTGGTCAAATCCTGCTAGTGCATCCGTTTTTTATACACTTGTAAAACTGCTTTTACAATATTTTGAGCTTATCACTGTCCGTACAATTTTCACTCCCCAGAACAAAGCTAAATAGCATAAAAGAACTGGCATGATGGAATTTAAAGCCTTGCCAAAAAGCAGTTCCGCACATGCATCTCTACCACAAATTCCATTGAAGGCCAAGAGATTGATCCTACAAAGGACTTAAAGGGTTGCTACTCCCCCACAAGTACCACATTAAATGACAAGTGACTGAATCTTCCTAACTTTTTCTATTTACATCCAAAATAAAGTTTGAATAACAAATAAGAAATAGCCAGACAAGAAACAAAATAATGGTAAGGGTTCATGAAAAAGGCTCAAAACATATGGACAAAGTGAGATGGAAATATAGCAAATGCAATGCAATTATGTATTCCTCAACCATCTGCATGCTGCAAACATTAGGCTTTGACGGTCTCAGGGGAGTTGACAATTGGGAGATGTAAAACAAGGATATATTTTGGTTCTCACATCCAATAAATAAAGGCAAGGCCTAAGAAGTTCTCGATTGCAGGCTTTAAGGTATTTTGCATATCCTCTGTTTCTCAAGGTACCGGATGAGATGCAATAAAAGAATACTTTGTACTCAATCAAATATCTGTCAACGACACAACTAAGCTTCATAGAATCCTATCATAAAGTTAAACCGCAAGTAATACAGAAATCCACCATTAAGAAGCATATGCCAGAGGTCATTCGGAAACGTCATTTCCAAAAAGGTGGAATGATGCTATAGTTTTTTATCCTCTTATAAAATGGACTGCAAGACTGCAACCAATATTAAGTTGTTAACAAACTTCGAGTTACTCCATGTTATGATTAAGGCAAAATAAAATATGCATGTATACAATACCAATTTTCCTTTTTCAACAGCAAAAAAGAAAAGGGAAAATCCACATTTAGATTGGGGAAAATTAAATGCTAATTTCCTTGCTAAGATATGGGCACATAGGCAATACTAACATATCCTTACTTTTCAACCAGGTGTTCTACCGAGCATAACAGAATTTAGAATGTTGACATTTTTGTAATCTCTATAATAAATGCTCAATATCAGAAATCCATATAAATAGACATGGCTTAAACTAATAGAAATATTTTTTTGTTATCTTTTATTGGAAATAATGTTTCTTATGATGATGGCATAAAGACTAGCTCATAAATTGTTTTTTCCCCACAGGAAACTTACAAATGTTCACTGCATGAAAATTTGTAATGCTATTGAGTCGCTCAAGCATGATTGCACCATATCCTACATATATCAACTTTATTGCATGTTAAGAAATAAGAACAGAACATAGGCACAAATGGCCTGAAACAGAGAGCACATTGCATTCATCCCATAATAAAAGTTGGCACAAAAGTGTAACATCAAATGATAAAACAAAGAGACTAAAACTTCACTGTCAAAGAATCAGTTGAGGCTAAATCCAAAGAAACATAAAAAACAAATACTCACATACCGCCAAAAATTGTTAAGAGTAGGACTGAGAGGGGGCTCGCAACAGAATTATAATACCCATGCAAAACAAAACACCCCACCCATATCCCACTGCTACAGCCTATTCCTGAATAAGCTGGTCAGTAAATCAATTATTTTACAACTGAGTGAGTTCCTGTGGGTTTTCCATAGACTGCCTAAGTATGTACTCGGCTCTCTTCTTCTTATCATCCCTCTCCTCATCCCGCCCTGACCAATGCCCAATTCTTCCTCCACCCTTTCTTGAAAGACTCAAATCCAAAGGTTCACCTAATAATTTCTTCCCAGTTTTAAATTTAAAGTTAACAGCAGGCCTCTTCTCAGGAAGCAGCATCCTCTCAGTCTCTCTAACATCACCAAGCCCACCTTCCTTTGCAGCTTCAATAGCAGGTGCAAATGCCTCCATCAAAGAAACATTGTCTTTTAGTTTGTCTGGCAATACAACAGCAGAAATATCCTTCTCCCCAGGTTTCAAAGGCGTGGAAAGAAATGGGTTAGATTCAACTACTCCTAATTCCTTAACGTTGTTATTACAGACCTCTGATGAAGAAGCTCCTGCTGAGCCATTGCTGAGCAACCTCTGCTGCAAACTCAACAAAGCCCTCTCCGCTTTTCTCCTCTGCCTTGCTTGCTCAATCTTTTCAGCCCGAGGATCCACAACCCTCTCATTCCACATAGGAGTGTGGACATACGTGTGAGGATCAGGTAAAGCAGGCAACCAAGCTGGAACATGCTTCCCAGGTGGTATTTCACTCATGATAAAAAAACTAGGAATTAATCTCCTATCTCTAACAACTGGAAATGGTGGCACTGGTTGAGCAAATGGAATCTCCTCAGTAGAACCCACAAAATCAATTATCTCCTTAATAGTACCCGAATTAACAACACAATTAGTAGAATTTGATGCACCCGAAAACCCTCTTGGTGCTCCCATATCTTCAAAACCTCGAACTATGTCAAACAAATTAGATTGGGTTCTACCTGACAAATTAGCGAGAGAGCTTGCAGTCTTGCCAAGGTCAAGAAGATACCGAATAGCAACATCTGTGAGAGCATCCAAAGCCGATTCTTTGAACCCATGAAACCCCATGCTCTCGCATATTTGCGCCACCGCCATTCTCGACACCGCACGACCAAAGTCATCCCCTTTTGGTATACTTTGTGCACCTCCATTGCTCATATCTGAACCCTCATGTCAAAAATAATACATTAACCACCAACTAATTCACATAAAAAAAAGTCAAAGAAACATCCAAAAACAAGATTTTCTAAGGAAACAAACACAGAAAGAGAGAGAAAGATAAGCTAGTTCTAGCAAACCCTAGAAAGGTATGCAAAATAATGGAATCTTTGAAATACCCATGTAAACAACAAATACTTAGAAAGCTACCCACAATTCAAGAAACCCAGATCAATTGGATCTTTGAAGAAGCAAGAATGGAAATTGGGTATGAAAAATTAGTAGAATTACAGACAAATTTTGATAAACCCTATAAGAAGAAGAAGAAATGAAATTTTAGGGTTTAGAGAATTGAGTAAAGTGAAGTTAAAGATCAAATTTGGAGGGAAAAATTGAAGAATTGAAAAACCCTTGAGTTGGGAACGAGTTAGAGATCTCGAGAGAGAGACAGAGAGAAGAGATGGTGAGGTGAATCGATCAAGTACGGTGGGGTTTATTTATAGAATCCGGTAATTTGGTTTTGGTTTAACCAATAATGGGGAGAAAAATGTTTTATATGCTCAATCGCTCGAGTATTTAAACAAATTCTACTCGCTTGTTTCTTCTTTCAAATTTAATGGGCCTAGTTTCATTTATAGCCCACCACATGGACACCTGGCCCAATGATGGGCTCTTGGCCCTTCTTTAAATTATTTTTTTTGCCCAACCAAACCTGAGCCCATAAAAGAAGGATTTTGGCCCAACTTATAAGGGTCGATAATTGTAAAACCGGCCCAATTCTTGTTTGGCTGAAGGAGAAACAAACAAAGAAAGTGGATAGCAGCAATTGAAGGGTTGAAGTAGAGTAACTGAACAGCGGAGAGAGGCGATAATGGAGAAATACTTTGGAAATGCATACAGAGGAGACCCAGGAGTGCCTCACGCCGACCCAGATCGGTTCGTCAACATATGGATTGGTTCTGCAGCTTTCTCTGCTCTCACCTTTGTCAATCCCTACATTTGGCAGCTCTATAATCAGTTCAAGTATACCCTTCTTATCCCTCTTTTTCCATTTCTAATTCTAGGGTTTCTATCTGTAAGTATTTTTACATTGTTTAGGATTTTCAAAGGTGGAATTTTTATGTTTGACTGTTAATTTAACATAGGGTCTATTTTAATCAAACTAATATATAGCAACATGAATTTCATAAATTTGATATTGGAATGGAATTTCTATGAGATATATGATGGTGGGTTGTTTGAATTTTTGCTGGCTAACCATTTGCTTGGCTGCTTGAATTTCATAAATCCAAGTTTTTGCAATCCTTTGGGCTGTTTTGACTGGAATTAGAACAATGAGAGAAATTAAAGTTACATTTCTTTGCATCTTATTAGTATAGGAAGATTGATTAGTGTCTCTTGCATGGCTTTTTTCCTCCAAATTGATCCACTGAGAGAAGTCAAAGATTAGCATTGACCTTTTGTCTATTTTAAGTATGGCATTGCATTTTATAACTCAATTGAGTTACTTTGCTATCTTGCATCTTATTATGTTTCCTATGACTTATCACATCCTTACTAGGTTAAAGGGGAAGCTGGACAATTCCTTTTGCATTGCCAAAGTCATAAGCTTTTTTTCTTTTCGGAACTAGTGGCAGTGGGATAAGAATACTTGCTATTACCAGTTCTATAGGATTTTTCTAACTGTTACAATTAGCGTCATGATTAGTACTTGAATGTATACTGTTAGTATTACAATTACGTTACGATTCCCTAACCTGCTAACTTGTTATATTAACTATTTATTTGGTTTCAATTCAAACTTACTTGATGTTCTTCAATGCGCATGCAGTTGGCATGACAAGGCATTTCTATTCGAGCAATATCACTGGAAGAAAGCAATGAAGAAGAACCAACCATATAAATTTAAGGTGGTTTATTTGGCTAATCTAAGGCTAAATTTGATCAAATTCATCATTATTGATGGTTTGTTTATTTTATGCTTGCTTATAACTAAGAACAAGGTTGTCAATTGGAACATTAATGATCATGTGAAATTTTTGTTGCAGTGGAACGAGATGGACAGAGAAATCCGAGACTCCTATTATTTCAACTGGCCTGTCTACTTCCCCTAACTTCCTGTTATCACAAGGCATACTCTGATGGATTTTTGTGATCAAATGGGACCTGTGGAAAATACAAGTTTATGCCTTACCATAGTTTAGTATTCTTCTTGTATTGGTGGTTTGAACACCTTTAATTAGTATCTGCAATGTTTTCTCGTTAAACTCTTATGATACTATTTGGATCTTTAAATAGCATGTCAGTAAGGTTAAAAGCCCTGGGGAGGACTAGTGAATGGTTTTTATGTGTTTTTTTTTTTTGTTGAAAATGAAATGAAACAGCTTGTAATGGTGGGTGAGATTAGTCTGATCTTTATTTGACATTACAGTATGAACAATCTGGTTTCCATATGGGAATGCAGTTTTCTTATGAAACAGAGTAGTCTGCTACACTGATTTTGTTGAAACATGAAATGAAACAATTTTATTTTTTCTAAATTTCCAAATGGGAATGCAGTCTTCTTTTTAAGTCTTCAACACTGATTTTGAAAGCGAAGATGAACGATACACAGCTATTCAACCTGCAGTTTATAAGATTTGCTTAACTGATTTTGTATGTGAGCCTCCCAGTTCAGAGCTCTGCAATCGACTCTGTTCTTACTATATATCTAGAATGAAATTTGAATTGCCATTAAAACAAATTCAATAAACATTTCTTTATCTTCACATTCTTCATTTCTGAATCATCATTCATGGAAGTGTCATCCACGCGCTGCTAAATAAGATTGGATCTGTATATACAAACAATCCATTAATGTAATCTTATCCAGTAAGGATTCACTTTCAGTTGTACGGTCCCAGGAAAAGAAAGAATGGCGTTTCTCAATCTTTATTCGTCTCTTACTCTTAGAACCACCTCAAGTCCCGCATTAACTGTACCCATCATGGCCTCGTCTCCTCAGCTCCGGCCAACCTCTTCAATCCCAAATTCAACTAAAATCAGCAACTGGAGTATCGATTTCCGATCGAAATCTATGAATTTACTCTTCTCTGGGGCTCTAACACTCGGTCTCTCTCTATCAGGCAAGTATTGGTTTTGATTAATGCTTTGCAGATTTTATTATGTGGGTATTGTAAAGATAATGCAATTTCGGTTCTGTGGCTGATTTGCATCCATATGCTTGAAATTTCTATATGTAGTAAACATGGGTTCTACTTTTACCCATTTATTAACATATATTATCGTATATTATTTTTCCTGTTCTTGATTAGATGTTTAATTGAACTTATTTTGATCAACACCAACTTCTAAAATTGATTAGATTTTTTTTTTCTTTCAATATTTTTTTATGCAGTTAAATAACAGAGAAAAAGAAAATTCCAGTAGCTGTTGTATTGATTTCATTGTTATTGTTATTGATGCCTCATTTTGAGTCATTACCATTGTTAAAGAATTAATGTTCTCTGTTATCCTACTTTTGGTTAAGACTACGAACTTAAACAGATGTACTAATGTTTTGTAGGAGTTCAATTTGCTGAAGCAAAAGTTGGGGTTAACAAGCCAGAATTGCTCCCTAAAGAGTTTACTCCTGTTATAGATGTGGCTGGGTTCCTCTCTGATGGTCAGGTAACTTTGAGATGCATTTTTTAATTTTGGGAGGGGGAGGGCATTGCCATTTTAATTATGGGTATTTTTGTAGGGTTATAATTGTATATGGTTTGTTTGCACTTAAGAACATTGTTGAAATGTCATTTATATGGATCTCCTCCTTAGCAACTGAATTCGTCTATATTATGAAATAAGAGATATCAAAGTAGTTTGGATTCTATTAGATTTTCCATGTTTTGTGAATACTCTTGCTAATTATGAACAAATATGTAAAACCCTTCTTTTCAAGTTCCAAAAAAACAGTGGCAAAGATCTTGAAAGTTTTAGTTTCCGTTTTCTAGGTACTAGTAGTAGTCATAGATGAGAGGCCCCTCAAGACTAGTTGACTACCTTTGCTTCTAGTTTATTGGATCCTTAAGTAATGGTTTTTCTTCTTCTGCTTAATGTCCAAGAAAGGCAGAAATCATAGAGCAAAAAATCTAAGCACCAAATAGTCCTGAATTAGCCAATGACCTGTAATGTTGCAGATAAAAATCTTCAACCGTTCTCCAGCTTATATACCATGCTTACAACAACAATAAGCCATAAGCATCAGCTAACTAATTCCTGGACTATTTCAAGCTGTTAAAACTAACATTCCCACCAATTATATTTCTTCCATGCATCAATGGTCAACTTAGCAATTGCCCCCTTGCAGAATACAAAGGATCCTAGGACTTGAGTATACTGGAAATATATCGTTGGTTAATTGGGAAAAGGTACAAATTTGACCATATTATTTACCTCATGGAGCACATCGACCATTTATATTTTTCAAGATACAAAAATGACCATGACATTACAAAATTGGGTCATCGCACCCCTTCTTCCGTTAACACACACTCTCTCTCTTTATATATATATATATATATATATTAACTTAGTTAATTATATTTTCTT
>CATKHJ010331009.1:0-29576 GCA_949750685.1 Vernicia montana | reverse complement strand
ATACAAATTCTCAAAAAAAAATTCAACTAAACTATGCTCAATACACCCAAAAAAAAAGTAAATAAATAATTTTGATACATATTCTATTTATTTCCAAAAAATTACAAAAATTAATTAAAAAAACACAACAATAACAAATTCAAAAAAATCAACAATTAAATAATACAAATTCAACAAATTAACAAAATAGTATAAAATTTACAAAATAGTATCAATTACAATAATTAATTAAAAAAACACAACAATAAAAAATTCAAAAAAATCAACAATTAAATAATACAAATTAACAAATAAATTAAAAAAATAGTATAAAATTTACAAATTACCAACAAATTGCACAAATTATCAAAATTTTACAAAATATCCAAACAATTTTACCACATTACAAATAATTAATAAAAAATACATCAAATTAACAAAAATTTCAAAATACAAAATTAACAAATAATAATTAAACAAACAAAAAAAATAAACCTGAATGTAGAGAAATGGGCCGGCAGCAGATACATGAACACCTGGACAGGGGTGAACGGACGGCGGGACGAAAATACCATAGAGCAAGGAAAACGAGAGAAAGAGAGGAGAGAACATAAGAAGAAAGTGAGCAGTTTACGGTTTAAGTAATTTTTTTACTTGCGGAATGTCATGTGACATTAGTAGTTCCGTTGATATATTATTTATTGAGAATGTAGACAGTTTAATAATATATCGACGAAACTACTAATGCCATGTGGCATTCCGTCGGTAAAAAAATTACTAGCGCCAAATTTTCGCGCCTGTCATTCTACATGGTTTTCGTCGGTAACCGGTCGGTAAACCATCAGAAAATATATGCGCCACCTCTTCCCACCATCTTACACCGACCGAAATAATCCGTCGCTAGATACCGACACTTTTCCATCGGTAATCAGATATATTTATATATCATACCATTTTGTCGGTAATTCATCGGTATTTACCGACTATTTTTGTTCCGTCGGTAATTTCCATCGGAAAATCGATATTTTCTTGTAGTGAGATAAATTCGGGATTAGGATTAGATTAATTTGCAGAATGTGTTAAAATTTGCTACCTCTAAAAAAAGTTTAATTAAATAATAATACCAATTAATGAATTTTTAATTCAATGGTACAAGAGTCGTTTCCATGACTGAAATGTCTCAAATTCGAGTTCTAATCAGAATCAAATTTACCAAAATAATAATAATAATACCAAACATACCTCAAATATAAAGAAGGATAATAAAAAGAAAAAAGAAGGTTAATTTGGGGGAGGTTGAAGATTAGACACCGACCAAACATCAGAAATTTTGTTTTTAATAGTTGCAGTGATTTAACAATTTCTTCCTAAACCAAACCTAATCCAACACTTTCCGAATATTAACTTGTCGGTCTTTTGGACGGCCGGATTCCGTCATGATGTTATATGTTTGTTCCATCGCAGTCAATCTTATATTTTAATTAATTAATAAATTATCTTTTAATTAATTTCATTATCATAAAGGTTTTGTATTTTAATTAATTTCTTTGTTTGTCAACTAAGAAATTGATTAACAACATATTAATATTCATATCAAATACGAGAGTTAGATTAAATGGAGCTCTCAACAATGACGTTTAAGTAGTTGCCCCTCAAGATGCATGCATATATATCATAAACAATCCAAAAAAGGCTTTATAATATAAATATTTGTTATATAATTTTACACTTTTCCCCTTTTTTTCCTCACATAATGATTTTTCAACTCTTTTTTTTTTTTTTTTTTTTTTTTTTTTTTGTTATTTAGGTTGGAAATTTTTCTTTTTAGTGACGTTGGTTTATCCCAGAAAGCAATATTTCCTATTGGGAAAAAAAAAAAAAGGATAAATTATTATTTAAAATGATAGATAAAATTTTCAAATTTTTTTTTTTCAATCAATACAGTTGTTAATTGTTCATTTTTTAAAATTATTCATTAATTATTTTGTTTAATTTTGGGTTTGTTTTGTTCTGCTCCTGTTAGCAACAATTCACGATTAACTATTAGTTGCTACATATGATAGTGATTAATTAATTTAATGGCGAGCTGTTAAAACTCTGACAACTTACTTTTGGACGTTTAAACTCTTAACTGCAAATTCAAATAAATTCTGTATAACTTAATTCTGTTTTCTTATTCTTGAGTTATGAATGGAAGATATATATAAGCCAAATTAATTTAGTTCTAGAAGCAGTTACATCAAAACAACATTTAAAATTAGGAATAAAATTTAGAACTTTTGGCTGGGCATGCTAATACATGCAAGCATTCAATCACTTACTATAATTTTGTACATTATATCATTGTCAATTTCCTAAAATCTTCGAATTTGACTAATTTATTATTTAATATTCTCCAAAAAAAAAAATAGTACAAAAAATATTATGTGGTTCCGACTGTTTTCATTTTAGGATCTGTGAATTTTTTTTTTAATAAAATAGAATCTGAGGTTTTCACTATTAGCATTTTGTGGTCTACAGTTTTAACATTATCAAAAGTTGCTAACATGACGTCCACGTGGCATGAGATTGCTGACGTGGTGCCCATGTAGATTCTACATCCTTATTCTACGTGAGTGCAATGTCAGCAATTTTATGTCATGTGGATGCCATCAACGGCTTCTGACGGCGTTAAAGTTGTAGTCCCCAAATTGTTAAGGGTGAAAACCATAAACCATATTTTATCCAAAAAAAAAAAAATCATAAACTCCAAAATGAAAAATGATTGCAACTATAAAATACTTTTTTATATTTTTCTCAAAAAAAAAAAAATCGAACTCATTATACAATTAGGCAAGCAACGGAAAAGAAATTAAATAGGAAATAAATAAAATCTTGTGGCGGAATAATTCAATGAGATTTTATGAAATTTTTGGGATGTATTGTTAGTCATTTAGAAATCTTCATTAAAAACCTTACTTAATAAAATGTATTAGTTACAAATAGCCCTACTCTCTTTATAAAGCCCCTCTCCCCTATGTATATTTGAATATTAAGAATTTTAATTAACATGTCATTCTCAAGTATAGGTAAAGGGCCCTACGAATATTCTGATTTGTTTATCAATAACTTAAAAAAAAAAAAAAAGGAACCAAGTTTTTTTTTTTTTTTTCCCCAAAAAAGATATTAGTTGTTAATATTAAAGGGGCTTTAGGCCTAGAAAAATACAATAGAGTAGATCTACAAGGGAAACTCACAACAACAAGGGATCACAAAGGGACCTAGGGTCCAATAACAATAATCCCATCAAAGGATTTACATCTGTGGGCATATAGCCCCAAAAAACAGCCCAAGGGCTAGGAAAAAGACAGTAATACCTTTGAACATCACCCTTCCAACCGAACCCCAAAACCCAATCAGCCAATTTAAGCATCACTTGCCTGATTGAGCAAGCCGCCGGTGGTCGAAAAAAGTTTGAGGCTGCTATTGAGCACCGGAGGGATGAAGGAGGATCTCCCTGCCACTCCATGTACTTTCGGAGCTTCAAGCAAATCCACCAACATGGATTTGGATCATACATGCAAAGCCATCCTTTCTGCCTCCAACTCAACCTCGGCCAGAAAGGATTGACTACATGAACGAAGGTGAGCAGCAGACCAGTCAAAGAAATAGCCAAGATAAAGCCCAAACCTGCATCACCCTCGCCAACCAACTCTTTCCTCTCCCTCCTACTGCCTGCCTTCCATAGACACCCAAAGAAACAAAGAATGAGGGAGAGCCGGTCATGGCCGTAGGTGAGATTGGCATCACCGCCGTGAAGTAAGAAATCCAACAGATCAAAGATATCCCAAAAATGGGAAGCCAGAGAAGCCCACAAAAAGCAGAAGATGGCCTTATTGATAGCTAAAGGAGAAAAATAAAAATAAGTAGGACATGTACAAACCAAAGAAAAAGAGATTTCCCTCCGGTGGCCGGAGCCACCGGAGAGAACCCTAATAATCAACCCAAGCGACACAAACAAAGGGTAAAACCCTAGCAAAGAGAAAAAGACTAATTATGATTTACAAGAACTTTGCCTAGTTCACATACACTTGAAAGCGATCACATATTCAAAGGATTATGCACACCCAAACACATGCAATGATTACTATTATAATAACATGAGTTTGACTCATTAATAAATTATAATTGAGCTAAATTCGAACTCGAGTTTAACTCGTTTTGAAACTTGTTTATAATTTATCAAAATACTCAACTTCTTAAATATTTATTTATAATAAAATAACTATAATAAAAATAGTTAAAACTAATATAAAAATAAAATCATCCAATTAATGAAAAAAAAAATTAATCATAAAATTGAGTATCACATGTATTATAAAAATATTAATTAATAAAAAAATATTTTTAAAAATTAGAATATTAGATTATATAATAAGAAAATATTATATTATATTAATTAGAAAAATATATATTTTAATCAAATTATGGTAATATTATAGTCTTGTGTGACTAATTATTCACCCTAGTTCGTATTTGTTATAATGTGTAAAATTTATTACAAATATCATTGAAAAATAATAAATTAATTTTATGAATTATAAAATAAGATTAAAGAGATTTTTTTTATTTTTTTGCGATTATTGTTTTAAGGTTAACCAATGGAGTGGGCATGTCAAAATTATTCCAACTTCCATTTTGATAGCTTTTCTATCATTGTACATTTTTTCCTTGTGGAGGCGAGTCCTAATTAACATGAGAATGTTTAACTTATACGAGTAATTATTTTATATTTTTATTATATTTATTTCATAGTATTTGCTTTATTATTGAAAATAATTATGAAATTATTCTTAAATTTCTCAATGAATAATTGAAATATTAATCAAATAAAAATGTCATTGTTAAATTTGAACCCTTAATTGCACTCTATATTTTTTTAATGAAATTTGTTATTCTTTTTATATCTTGTTATTAAAATAATAATTATTTTTTTTTAAGTATATTAATCAAGGGTACTTAACTTAATAGTCAAGGATCATTATTTTGAAAATAAAGGTCATTATATTTAGTTTGAAAACAATGAAAAAATAAATAAATAGAAATGAGAGCGGGCTAGAGTTTCCGTCTCTCACATCAGTAGTATAAAATGTGTGTGAGAGATATAAGAATTAGGGCATCTCTAACCCACGCTATTTTTGGGTTGAATTGTCATTTTGCAGTAGAAATTTTGCTCCAACCAACGCTATTTTCCACGCCATTTAGCAGAATTTGTACAGTGCCACGTCAAAATTGGCACGGCACTGTACACGGCATTTTACCTTTTCTTTAAATTATCACAAAAAACCTAATAATTGTTGTATTTGCCAAATAATTGAAAATTTTTTCATTTACGTCCGATATTTGTAATTTTTTCATCCTATAATGAATATTATTTCAATAAAAAATTCAAATGCAAAATAGAAAATATATAATAACTAGTACAAAATGCATATATCATAAATAAAAAATCATAAATTCATATTAACATAGATTAATATTACATAAATATTAAACTAGCAATATTACATACTAACATATATTCATACTAGCATAGAATAATATTACATAATATTAAAAATAAACTATCAACTAAAATGCAAAATATCTAACATAAAACAAATAAATTAAATATAACATAGACCAACAAATTAATATTCCGGTATATCAGTTTCGGATCCGCCAATATTATTAAAATATTCGACAAAAACATTAGATGTAGAAGGTGGCTGTGATTGTTGATATTGTTCTACTCTTTTTTGTAAAATTTGTGTTTGTTCAGTTTGAATATACGCACGAATAGTTGGATCATGAATAGTATTCAAGTTCCACATCAAAAATTTATTCCCTTCTTTAAATTCTTTTAAAGTCAAATTTCTATTTTGGATTTGCATTTGTTGCAGCCTATCATCTCTTGTCTTCTTCAACATCTCCATAAACTGTCGATTTTCTTCTTTGAGGCTATTGATGATAGTTGCAATTTGTTCATTATTTTTTCTCTTACATTTATTTTTCTTCACCCCAATGGGTTGTTCGGATGAAGAACTACCAACATCATCATCATCTAAATTAAGAGAAAATGATGATAGCCCAGGAGATGCTGGTATAGAAGAATCAGGAGTGGGATTATCTGACTCTAATGAGACATAGTTCAAAGTTTCCATTCGAGAAATTTGTCTTGCGGTGGTGATATTATCTTTAAACTAGCTTTTCAAAATCTTTCACTATGTTCCACAAGTGATCAAATTTGAAACCCTTTTTCTAGTTAACACTGTATCCAGAAGATCAAATAGATATTTTTTTCTCACGTGAACAAAGTTGGAGGATTGTAATGGTCAAAGAAAGTGAAAGGGTGCATTTTGATTGGAATAATCGTTTATGGTTATTATATATAGACAAGGATGAAGAGAATCTCTGAAAATAAGAAGAAAATCTCTGAAAAAAAGAGAATATCTGAAAAGAAGAAGAGAATCTCTGAAAAGAAAAAGAAAATATCTGAAAAGAAGAAGAAAATCTTTGAAAAGAAGAAAATAATATATGCATTCACATGCAAAAAAATTTCAACCTTATCATCTTATCAAAAAAAAAATCTATAAATAACATCATTCGTTATAAAAATAAGTCATAATCTCTAATTGTTGTTCAAAAATCAAATATTATTATTTCTCTTCTCGAAATTATTCATACGACATTCTTTGAAAATGAATTCCAACATTGGAGGTTCATCTAATATTGAATTCGAATATTCATCTTCGTCTTCTGATAAAGACAATGAAATATCAATGATGAGTAATCTCATTACAAAAAAAGAAGCGAAAGACCGTTTGATTCGTAATAACAACGAAGTCATGGAGTATTATCTCAATCAACAAAACAACTAGGTTACCCATGGTGGCTCCATTTCAGGTCATATAGTGATTGATCGCAATCATGAAGCTGCAAATCATAATTTGTTTAATGATTATTTTTTCGATAATCTACGCTACAATGATGATATGTTTCATCGACGATATTTAATGTCTCGAAATTTGTTCCTTCGTATTGTTGATGCAGTCAAAGGTCATGATAACTATTTCTAACAACAAATTGAAGCGCTTGGTAGACTTGGATTATCAACTTTACAAAAACTAGTAGCCGTGTTTCGGATGTTGGCATATGGTCTACAGGCGGATGCTACCGACGAATATGTTAAAATTGGAGAGTAAATATCAATTGAAAGCTTAAAGAGATTTTGTCATGCTATTGTAGAGATTTTTGCAGAGCGATATCTAATATCACCTAACACTAATGATATTGCCAGGTTACTCCATGTTGGTCAGCAATGTGATTTTCCAGGAATGTTAGGTAGTCTAGATTGTATGCATTGGAAGTGAAAAAATTTTCCCACAGCATGAGTCAGACAATATACAGGACGTAGTGAAACACCAACTATTATTCTTGAAGTTGTAGCCAATTATGTTCTTTGGATATGGTACGCATATTTTGGCATGCCGAGCACCAACAATGACATTAATGTGTTAAAGTCATCGCATTTGATTTCCAATCTCGCTCAAGGTATAGCTCCTCCCGCTCATTATGTTATTCAAGGAAAAAAATATAATATGGGTTATTATTTAGTTGATAGTATATATCCAAAATGGGTTACTATTGTGCAAACTATTCATGAACTGCGTGGTCCAAAAAAAAAAAAGTATTTTGTGATGAAACAGGAGGCGTGTAGGAAAGACGTGAAGCATGTGTTTGGAGTTCTAAAATCACGTTTTGAAAATGTCACAGGACCGGCACATTTCTGGAGAAAATATGTGCTACATAATATAATCACTGCATGCATTATCATGCACAACATGATAATCAAAGATGAATGTGATCTTAATGCACCAATTACAGATACGATGGAAGCACCACCTCTAACAGTTGAAATGATAGTAGATGAAAATACTCGATTTCAACAATTTCTTGCTTGCCATAGACAAATCAAGGACAAAGATGCTCGCATTGCACTCCGTAATGCATTAATAAAACATTTGTGGGAGCAGTATACTAATTTAGATGATTGAATGAATATTAATGTTTTATCTTTTTTAATTGTGCTCTACTATTATTAATTATTCAATATAATGTTTGTTTTGTATGTTTTTTTTTAAAATAAAATTTATGCTTTACTTATTAATATATAAATAGTACATCGGTCTTTTTATAATATGTAAAATTTAATTAAATTTTTATTTAATTTAATATTATTAAATAACAAATTATATTTTTATTAGATGAATATGTAAAAAGAAAATAGTTTTGGGCATAATTTGTAAAATAATAAAATAGTATGGAAGCAATAAAAAAAATATAAAATGAGAGATAAAAGGGAATATAAATAAAATATTATTTTTAGTGTTAGAAATGAAGTTGATGATTGGAAATGAATTTACTGTAGTTACACCATTTTAATGTAAAAGTTACTGCATTTTGGTGTTATGAGTTGGAGATGGCCTTAGTTTGCCTCTTTAAAATTGCCATCATTTTAAAGTGTGTACGTATCACTTTTCTGTTCCTATGTGTGTATTTGTGTATATATACATTTAAAATAAATAAATAAATAAATAGAAGAGTGTTAAATACATAATTAATTAGGACTGTGAGATGTACTTAATTTTTTTTTTTTAAAAAATGAGATGTAATTTAATTTGAATTTTAATATTAATATTAATTGTTAATTCTTTATATATTAAAGTTTTGACTACCACCAAAAGTATTTATAAATTAAAAAGGAAAAAATAAAAGTAAATAAGATAAAATGAATAAACTGTAAATATGTAATCTTAAAGAGGTTGCAATATTCTCTATACACTATAATATGCACCACTAATTGACCATCTTAAAGAAATTGCAATATTCTCTACATATTATAATATGCACTACTAATGAAAAAAAATATAAATTAAGATTGAAATATATATATATAAATTAGAGTGAGATTATTACTTATTTATTTGGAATTTTTTTTACCTATTTATTTGGAATTTTTTTGTGATAATTTTAAAGTTAAACATAACCTTAAAGCAAATTTAATCTTTCTTTTTTCTTTTTTTTTAGAAGAATTGGGATAAGCATACAAAAAAAATGATTTAAAAAATTAAGAAAAGGTTCTAGATTTAGTGGAAAATATAAAGGAGAATGAGACAAGGAAGTGAACAAAAAGAACAAAGATATAATTTTGGGTTGAATCCTTTAGCTTACCTAATAAATATGAAGTTGATTTTTACGTTTAGAGTTTTATCTTATGGAGAAAGAAGAGGTAAAAAAAACATAAACGGGAAAGGCGACGACTGGGTTTTAATTTTAGTTGGTTTGATTTTTAGGGTTAATACTCAAAAGGTAATTCTTAAAGACATAGGTTGAGCGTGAGAGTGTACCTTTAAACTCGTCTAAAGAGAGAACTTAATTTCGATTGACGCATAAGATGACCCAATAATATTTTTTGCTGACTAAAAAAAAATTAAAAAAGCATATTAGAAAGAAAATAGTCACAAAATGATATTTTTGTTAATTTATAATTAAAAAAATAATTGCTTTGGATTTCTCTTATTTTTTTTTTAAAAAAAAAAAAACAAAAGATATTTTGACAATAGCATTACCATCAATCAAAATGAAAAAAAAATGTAAAGTAGATGAGAAAATGGCAAAATCGTAAATATAATCTAATAATATTAAAATATTATTAAAAAATAATAATTATTATTATTATTATAATGTTATTTGAGACATATTTATTAAAAATATTTAATTATATTATAAATAACCTTATTAATTATCACTGATAAAAAAAAATTATTCTCATTAATTTATTGAAATACTATTACAATAGCAATCTATATCATGATAAAATAATATAATATTTAAAATGAAGTTTACGAAAACTTTTTGTCCAATTTTGATTTTAATCATAATAAATAGATTAATACATCTATTAAGAATAAAAGGCTTATTTGGCAAAAATAAATAAATAAATAAAAGGCTTATTATGGGAGTGAAATTGATTAAATGATATTGTTTTAGTTTGGATTTCTCACAACTTTTGAATTTTTAGTTTTTTTTTTGTCAATATTTAATTTTTTTATGTTTTTTAATTCAGTTAAATTTTAAATATGATTCTTATTTTTTATTTTTAATTAAATTTTCATTTTAAGACTTGTGCTAATTAATTATTTAATTATTTTCTATAGTTAAAAATATTTACTATAATCATTAATCATGACATGTATTAATATATCATTAATAATAATATCATTAATTCAACTTAATCCAATAGCAGACTACCTGCCATTACAAGTTAGGGGTACTCTAGCAAAAGCTTGAAAGATTAATTTTAAAGAAAGAAAGATTAGTGCGAATCCTCTCTTGGATAATGTCTAACTTCACTTACCCAAACAAGTAAAGGGTGTTTCAAGACCAGCTGGCAATATTAAGCAATCTTTACTGTTTCACTTTGATTTATTTTTTTATTTTTTTATTTTTTCTTTTGGCCATGTGAACTAATTCAACTTTGAAGTTTGAATTAATGTTATTACTGTAGCTTGAACGTCCTTCAAGTTACGCTAATTCATCATCAAAGGAAAAAATTATAAAATTAGTGTTTAAATTTTTTAAAATCTATCATATTATTAGTGTCTGAATAATTTATTTTTAATGAGATTCTCAATTTTTTAAAATAATATCAATAAATTATATAATAATGCTAAGTAACGCAAGTTTTGTTAAAAAAAAATGACGCAAACTAATATAATTTAAACACATCATATAATAAGAAGTAAATAACAATAATTATTCTTATTTTACATCATAAGCTATGTAAAAAAATTACATAATTATTCTTATTGTCTCAAACACAATTACCGACATTTAGAATTATCCTAAATATTATAATATGGCTCTTTAAATCTTATGTACACTTAAGGAAATTTCCTAATGATTTTGATACGCAATGATTTTCATGATCTTTTTATTTTTAGGATACGCAATGATTTTCATGTTCGTATAGACAGTAAAAATCGCATATTGACAATCCTATTACTGTAGTTCTTTTATATAAATTCAAACCTTAATATAGTTGTTATTCTTTATAGACTTACAAACTTCAAGGATTCATACTGAAAGTTGATCTAATATTTTAATCCTTCTGTCTAATCTTACCTTTAGAACATAAAATAAATAAAAAAAAAACTAAAATGACTATTCTTTCAAAAATAAAATAAAATAAAATAAAATGACTATCATTTTAATCTAAATTTTTCATCTCTATCAACGCTAGTTACCATACACTCATTATCTCCTAAAAATTTAGAAAAATTAAGAAATTAAAAATTTAATCCCCGCTATCAGAATACATTAAAAGAAAAAAGATTCAAATCACTCTCGTAAACAATAATGAAATTCATCACAAATCTTAACATAATATAGGCATAAAATTTTAGGAATTTTAAGGTTGGGGTCGAGAGTATTTTAAAAATAAATTTTTATTTTATTTTATATAATGAAAAAGTGAAAAATACAGAAAGAAATATTAAATAGTTAAACGGAACTACTAAAATTAAGTAACTAATTAAATCAAATAAAAAAATAATAATTTGTAAAAAAAAACTACAAAACAAAAGTTAGGGGAAATTTTTGGCATCTCTCCTTTTGATGACAAGACATTAGTGGATATTTAATTAAGTACCTAATTTGTTAAAAACCAAAATCATTATATTATTGCATAAAAGTATAAAAATTAGTGGAGTTATCATTATAAAATATGATATACTATTTCCTTGCAATATCTTTATAAAAATAAGAATTATTCAAATTAAATAAAAATAAAAATAAAAGGAGCTAGGAAGGCAAGAATGGATAAGCAAGAGACATTGACTTTGAACCACATTGAACCATCCATGTACTAAGATAAAAGACTTTTTTCTTTTACTTCTTTAAAATAGTTTTAGGTGTGGTAACTCAATTTAATATTTAAAATTAAAATTTTTAATATTTAATTATTTAAAATTAATTAATAATATTTATTTTAAAAATTTTAATTGAATTAAAAATCACTTAAAGTAAAAAATTTTAATTTTTAATTTAAAGACAATAAATAATTAAATTTTTATAATTTAAAAATTATATCATTTATATTATTAAATTTTTAATTTTTAATTTTACTAAATATTATATTAATTAAAAAAATTAAAAAACCTTGTAATTACTATTAATTTATTGGCAATAAAATAAATATTAAGAAATAAATTGGGAATATTTATTTATAATAATAATAATAGTAAATAATTTTTTTTTTTTTAAATAATGAGATAGAGAATGTTGGATAACTTCAAAATTACTCAAAGCAATGGGCCAGCACGTGTGCACGCTCACTAGGATTCTACACGAGAACCGAGGAGGGGAAAAAAAGGGGTCCCACTTTAATCCGAAAAGCAAAAATTAGAGAGAGAGAGAGAGAGAGATGCCAAATGCGTTAAGCAACCATCCTTAGTTCCCTCTTCTTAATCCCATTTACGGTTCGTTACGCTAAATTCTCACTAATCCCAATTAAGTCGTCTATTTAATTATTTTAATTAAAATTAATTTATCTGTTTAAGTAAATTTTTTTGGAATTTTAAGAGAATGACAGAATTTTACGCTACCTTGAGCTGCCATTTCCTGTTTTAATTAAAAAAATAAATACTACTCCGTTGGTCTCAATTTGATTATCAAATTTTGTACGATGGACATCTTAAATTATAGGCATATTTTTATTTTAAAATATTCTCTCTGTTTCAATATAATAGTCATTTTAAATAAAAAAAAAAATTGTTTCAAAATAACAATCATTTTAAGATTTATAGGAATTATTTATTACATTTTTTCTCATTTTACCCTCGTCACCTTTCCACTTTTTCTCTGCATTACTATTACTTTTTAATAATAAATAATGATATATTTATTCATTTTAATTAAAATTAAAACTATTTAATAGTTTCATTAATATACGTGCACTCTTTTAAAATGATTATTAATTTGAAACGTAGGGAGTAGTAGTTTAGATAGTATTTTACTAAAATATCCTTATTTATTTGACATTAATATTGATAAACTCATTATTTAAATTAGTTGTATTTATATTTTCAAAAATATATTAATTAATATTCACTAATATAAGAGTTGAGTTTTAAGAAATTAAACTTTTTGGGTTGTGAGTTACTGTAAGGGTACTTTTGAAAAAAAAAAATTAAAATTAATGATTTTAACTAAATTAACTTCTAATTCTTAATGCATGTGAAAAGTTAATTGTGCCTATAAATTTGGGACAGATGGAGTATATATTTTTAACTTTTCTTTTCATCACATGTGATAACTACCTTTTCACGGGGCTTATAACCTCCATTAGGTAACGTTTTCTCCATTTAACTACATAATAGAAACCCTATCCCTATCCGTCTTCTCTCCCAATTTTTTTCTTTGTGGTATAATTGCAATTAGTTAATGTGGAAAAATAAATCTCAATCTAGATAAATTATTAGGTAGGATAAGAGCATGCTCTTCCTATTCACATAAAAGTGGACCCATGTGTAATTAAAATGGAAACACACCCATGTGATTTCATTTTTATGTGAGTAGGAGGAGTATGCTCATGTCCTACCTAATAATTTCTCCTCATTCTATATATGAAATTTTGAATATCTTAAAAAGATCAAATAAAACAAGTATGGATTGTATAGTTAGAGATTCTAAAAACTGTTTGTTGGGTGTTTGCCCAAAATCATGGGCTGTCAACAGTTTACAAAAGCTGAACTTCAATTTTGGCTTGATTGTTGAGGATTGCTGAGAATAAAAGAAACGAGTTTTTAATTTAGTTATTAAATTTGTAAAGAGATTTATGAATCAAATGGTTTATGCCTTAGCAAGAGCAACTGATTTTATACCATAACTAAATAGTTAGGGCTCTACTTTCCCTATATTTCTGAATGTTTTAGTTTCTTATATCTATTAATAATATTATCTTAATTTCAAAAAAAAAAAAAAAAAGTGATGAACAAGAGGAATAACCAATTGTTTCAAATCTGATCCAATCTTACAACCAATGAAAGCAAAGGGTCATGAGTCAAAAATTCAACAGAGATTGAATCAAAATTTTAAATAATATTATATATTATCTATTTATATGTTAAAAATAAATATAATATACATATAATTAAAATTAACGAATGTTACCAAAACAATTAATGAATATTACTTATAAATAACTTAAAAAATTATGGCAAATTAACTCATTAAATGACCATTTTGAGACCCAAAATTCAGATGGCTTCCACTACTCGGTAGTGGGAGGTCTACTAGGATTTGTGTTTTCCTACGTAAAAAATATAAATTTGACTATTAATGTGCTGAAAATGGTGAATGAGTGAATGATAATTTAAAATTCAAAGTAAACTATATATTAAAAAAAGTGAATTATCCCACATTAAAAAAATACAAAGTTGGAATCGGGTATATATTGAAAAGCTTATCCTTTCAATGCTAAGAAAGTAGTCAAAAAGATTCTATTTCATGCATGCAGGAGGCAAATTCACGGTCAGAAACTAGGTTCAACAAGTGAGCAAGCGACCTGCGTACACGAATGCTGAATAGAAAATGGGCTAGTCCATACTTACTTGATTTTGCAATATTTTTTTTCTCCAGTGACGATTTTTTTTTATTTTGCAAAAAAAAAAATCTCAACCCAATTAACCTAAAAAATCCGGGCGGAATCAGCTAGGTCAACAGTTATCTGATTGGGCCAGCCAAGTTTTTCCCGATTCTTTCTCCTCTCAGTATTTTGACTTAAATCAGACCAACTTGGTGACCGATTCCCAATTTTCTCAATTCAATCAGTCGGGCCGAGCTGATTTTTACAACGGAGTAACTCATAACCTGTGCTTAATATACACAAGTTTCTTTGGCAAAAAAAATATATATACATATATACACAAGTTTTTTATTTTTTTTCCTCAGTTTTCAGAATGGGCTTAATATAAACAAATACCTAGTAAAAATATAGATTTACTGCTGGTTCGGATCATCGGTTGGATTCAACATTTAATATTTGAACTCCTAATCACTAATTTACACTATTCGATGAACTTAATATTTGAATTAATATTTCAAAACCCAACAATTAACGTACAATTCAAAATTTCATATGAAATATTGACAATAAAAATTGTTAATGCTTAGCGTTTAACTTTTCAACTGTTAACTGCCAATAGCTAAAGTACATTTGTTGAGTCAAACAAATCTCTGGATATAGATTTTTCCATATGAAAAAATGATTTACACATAAATTTGAAATTAAATGGATACTCCAATCTTATTGAATAGTTTAATTAATAAATAAATATCAAAATCTTGAAAATATGTATGCTAGATTTGAAGATAATTTTTTTTTTTTAAAATGAGTCTTGAATACATTGATAGTCTGTGTTTAAAAAGATGAAATTATACTTCTTTCAAAAAGGTAATGAAATTACACAAAAATTAGTTTGGATATTTATCATTTTGCAAAAAAGAAACAAAAGAAATAAAGATTCAGTGTAATATTTAAATTGTATATAGTTTTTTTTTTTTTTCATTTTTAATAATTGAGAAAAAGAGACGAAAGAGTTGCAAAATGGAAATGGACAGATTCAATCCAAAGGATAAACAAGAAAATAGCATATATATGTGCAAACAAAAAGGGAATTAATTAATTCATCTGTAATAAGAAATTAAGAATACATACACTACTCTTGTGAACTTTAGTTAGGGTTAGTCACAGGCCATGCTAGCTTTATTATTTTCTTTTTTGTGACTACGATTTTTATTCATATTCACAATAATATCTATTCAAAATTAATTTAATTATGCTCAAATAATCTTTGGAGTAAAAGTTCAAACTATGATTAAAGCATAATTATTAAAAAAAAAATCAAGTAATTGTTGTCTTGATGACAATACTTGAGGATTAGTAATTTTAAATTTGGAAAGAAAAATGTGTAGGCATTATTGAAGATTATTTTTCTTGATTTCCTCCTTTTTTTTTTTTTTTTTTTTTAATTTAGCAGTAAGGTGGTATCTTTGGCCTCTTTAGTTCAGTCAAAAGCAAACCATCCATGAGATTAGGAGATTCGTAAATGAGAAAAAAATTCTTATTTAATTTTTATTTTTTAGTTCTTTTTTTTATAAATTTAACTTCGATTGGGACTTGAACTTGAGACTTTTTAGTTTTAGAAATACTTCAGTGCCACTAAACTAAATGCTCGTTAATAATTTTTAGCTTTTATATATGCCTATACGGTAAAATATGTCAATATTGGTGGCGTCAATATTGCGGTGGCCACCAAAGAAAAAAAAAAGGCCACCGAACCAAAGAAAAAAAAAATGTGCTGCACATGAGCTGTGCAACACCAAAAGAGGAAGAGAGGGGCAGAGACTCCTCTATAAATAGAGCCTCTGCCCAATGAATTCATTATCTCAATTTGAGAGAAAATAGAGAGTTTGAGAGATAAAAAAAATATTTGAGTGTATTTCTCCTATTTTAAAAGAGAGAAATTAATTTATTTTCTCCTTAGATAACAGAGAGAGGTTGTGTTGCTGTAACTCTTGTTATTTTCTTATAGTGAAATTCTTTTTTTCTTGCTCGTGGTTTTTACTCTAATTTATTTGGGGTTTTTTCACGCAAAATTTGTGTGTCCAAATCATTTTTATTATTTTCTCAAATTATTAGCTACAATCTTACTATAATCCGGTGTTAATTCCGCAACAAGTGGTATTAGAGCTGTTGGTTTTAATTTTCCTTGAAAATTAAGAGTATGCTCTGTGGTTGCAGTTTTGATTGATCTTCCACATCAGAAAAAAAAAAATTCTTGGAAAATTATTGCTATGAATAGTATTTTGAGATACTGTGCAATTTAATACTAGTCATGGATACGGGTACTGTTTATACATATCATAGCTAGCTGGAAATAAGTATGGTAGTGTGAAAGTGCATGTCTAGGAAAAGTTCTGGCTAAGGAAAGATTTGGTATTTAAGTGTGTCTATTGTGACCCACCTCTCTTTCCTGGGAACTTACTTAGTATACTGTCCACAGACTACAGTCACTATTCCAGTATATAGTACTATTCACGTGAAATAGTGGGAGCTGTATTTTGCTCAAAACAGACTGTGATATAGGCAATGACGGCAAAATTTGAGATTGAAAAGTTTAACAGGAGAAATTTCTCACTGTGAAAATTAAAGATGGGGGCTATCTTGAGAAACGATAATTGTCTGGCGGCCATCAGTGATAGGCCAGCAGAAATCACAGATAACAACAAATGGAACAAGATGGACGGTAATGTTATTGCAAATCTTCATCTGGCAGTTGCAGATGAGATATTGTCTAGCATAGAAGAGAAGAAAACTGCAAAGGAGATTTGAGATCATCTCACCAAACTGTACGAGGCCAAATCACTTCACAATAAAATCTTTCTTAAGAGAAAATTGTACATTCTGCGGATGTCAGAATCTACTTTGGTGACGGAGCACATTAATACCTTAAATAGTATATTTTCTCAACTCACATCATTGGAGTATAAAATAGAGTCACAAGAGCGTGCTAAACTTCTGCTTCAAAGTCTACCAGATTCGTATGATCAACTCATCATCAATCTGACAAATAATACAAACAATCTAGTCTTCGATGATATTGCAGTTGTTATTCTGGAAGAAGAAAATCAGCGCAAAAACAAGGAAGACAGGTTGGCCAATTCGCAATAAGCGGAGGCATTGACAGTGATGAGAGGGAGATCAACAGAGCGTGGCTCAAGTAGGTGCCAAAATCATGGTAGGTCCAAATTAAAAAGTAAGAAGAACCTGAGGTGTTACCACTGTAACAAAAAGGGTCACCTGAAGAAGGATTGCTGGAGTTTAAACAAAAATTCTAGTCCTCAAGGAAATATAGCATCTACCTCAAATGAAGGTGAAGCTCTGTGTTGTGAAGCAGCGACAACTTCAGAAGGCAGAAAAAGATTTGCTGATGTATGGCTCATTGATTCTGGAGCCTTAATTCACATGACCTCTCTAAGAGAATGGTTCCATCATTATGAAACCTGTCTCTGGAGGATCTGTGTATAGTTGCAATGATCATGCCTTGAAGATTGTTGATATCGGAACCATCAAGTTGAAGTTGCATGATGGTACAATTTGCACTGTTCGAGAATTGCGGCATGTGGAAGGCCTGAGGAAGAACTTACTGTCATTAGGCCAACTAGACGACCTTGACTGCAAAGTTGTAATTGAAAAAGGGATCATGAAAGTGATTCGAGGCGTGCTTGTACTTATGAAGGGAGAAAATGTAGCTGTCGGACTATACATGCTGAAGGGAGAGACTTTGCTAGAAGGAGAGGCATCAATTGCTTCAAGTAGTTCAAATGAAAGATCTGCAACAGCGTGGCATCAAAAACTTGGACATATGTTTGAGCAAAGAATGAAAATTTTTTAAGAGCAAAATCTACTTCCGGGACTCACTAAGGTGTTTTTACTGTTTTGTGAGCATTGCGTGACAAGTAAACAATACAGGTTGAAGTTTAATACATCAAGTTCTAAAAGTAAAAAAATTCTACAACTGATTCACTCTGATGTACGGCAAGCACCAGTTCTGTCCCTGAAAGGAGCAAAGTACTTTGTGTCATTCATAGATGACTATTCCAAGAGATGTTGGGTGTATCCTATCAAAATGAACGCAGATGTATTTTCAGTATTCAAAATGTATAAAGCGCGAATGGAGCTTGAATCTGGGAAGAAGATCAAGTGTTTGAGGTCAGATAATGAAGGAGAATATACCAGCAAGGAGTTTGCTGAGTTTTGTGATCATGAAGATATTAAAAGGCAGTTCACTACAGCACACACTCCTCAGCAGAATGGAGTGGCAGAGCAGATAAACAGAACCTTGTTAGAAAGAACAAGAATAATGTTGGGAGCTGCAAGCTTGAAAAAATAATTCTGGGCAGAAGCAGTCAATACCGCCTGTTATGTGATAAATCGGGCCCCATCAACTGCAATTGAGTTGAAGACATCGATGGAGATGTGGACTGGGAAGCCAGTGGATTACTCAAACCTCCATATATTTGGAAGTCCAGTGTATGTGATGTATAATGCCCAAGAAACCATAAAGTTGGAACCAAAATCTAGAAAATGCTTGTTTTTGGGGTATGTTGACGGAGTAAAGGGGTATCGCCTGTGGGATCCCACTGCCCACAAGGTTATTGTCAGCAGGGATGTTATCTTTACAGAAGATAAATTACAGAAAGAAGAAGGTGATGATAGTACTGTGAAAGAAAAGTCAGAGACTACAGTGATACAGGTTGAAAAAGAGTATGAACGAAAGGATTTTTCTAAAGCAACATCGTAGCATGAGGGATAAGAACCAGTTGTACCCGAAGAGCCAGAAATTCGACGGTCAGATCGTTTGAGAAAATCACCAGATTGGCATTCGGAGTGCTATGAAGAGCAATATTGCATACTGTCTTCTAACGGAGGAAGGGGAGCCATCAACTCTCCAAGAAGCAATGAACAGTTCAGATACATCTCAATGGATGGCAACAATGCAAAAGGAAATGGAAGCTCTTCATAAAAATTAAAATAAAAAATAAAAAAAAAACTTGGGAACTTGTGCCGTTACCACAAGGAAGAAAGCATATTGGAAATAAATGAGTATATAACATCAAGCGTAATAGCGATGATCAAGTGGAGCAGTATCGTGCTAGACTGGTGATAAAAGGATATGCTCAGAAAGAAGGCATTGACTTCAATGAGATATTTTCCTCAATGGTTCGACTTACAACAGTCAGAATAGTCCTGGCAATGTGTGCTACATTTGACCTACATCTTAAGCAGTTAGATGTGAAAAATGTTTTTCTTCATGGAGATCTTGAAGAATAAATTTATATGCTCAAACCAAATGGATTTGAAAAACATGGAAAAGAGAACTTGGTTTGTATGTTGAACAAATCTCTATACGGTCTCAAACAGGCGCCGAGGTGTTGGTATAAGAGATTTGATTCCTTCATCATGAGCATTGGATACAACAGATTAAATGCAAACCCTTGTGCATATGTCAAGAGATTTGGTAGAAATGATTTCATCATTTTGCTGTTGTATGTAGACAACATGTTGGTAGCAGGCCCTTACAAAGATCGTATTGAAGAACTGATGGCACAGTTGGCTAGGTAATTTGAAATGAAGGACTTGGGACCCACAAACAAGATTCTAGGGATGAAAATTCACCGAGACAAAAATAATATGAAGATTTGGCTTTGTCAAAAGAATTATTTGAGGTATATCTTGCGACACTTCAACATGCAAGATTATAAGTCAATTTCTACCTCACTTCCTGTTCATTTCAAATTATCCTCCAGTATGAGTCCTAGCAGTGAAGCAGAGAGGATAGAGATATCTCGAGTACCGTATGCATCAGCAGTGGGAAGTTTAATATTTGCTATGATTTGTACAAGACCAAACATTGCACATGCAGTGGGAGTGGTTAGTCTGTACATGGCGAATCCTAGTAAAGAGCATTGAAATGCAGTGAAAATGGTCCTGAAATATATTAAGAGGACCACAAATGTTGCATTATGTTATGGAGGATCAGACTTTATTGTTAGAGGATATGTTGATTCAGATTATGCAGGTTGTCATGACCCGACTCTAGGAGCACGTGACCGGCACTAGGGTACGGGAAAACTTAAAGCTTACAGAATCTGTAGTCAGCCTGACATGACTAATCAACTGAAAATATACAAATAAATCATCAATCAAGGGCAAATGACTCATATGCCAACAGAACCTATATCAATATCATGATGTGTCTATCTGATCACATCTCAAAATACCATCAGGTTTCTGTCTGGTAGAATATCCCATCATGACATATTACAGTCAACAGATACCAATAATCAATAATATTACAAATACAAACTCAGTCTATTATAATTGTGGATTTCTAGAATTTTAATATAATACAGACATAAATTAATATAAAATTCACTGCTGGAGGAAATAACAGGGAAACTCAACAGTAACAAAATAATTAGGCTCATCCTGCAACCTAAAAAAAAAAGTAGTGAGACAGGGATGAGCGTCTCAACTCAGTGAGTGATACCAACCAATATATAAACCTGGTGCTCTAATATCAATCTAGCATTTATGTTCATGCAACGTGCCACATATACAAATAATCATATAATCTCATACAATGATGGGAATCAGTTCACATGAGTCACACTATACCACAAATCTAGGGAGACGATCCCCCCTATCCTGGCTCTCTGAAACCAATTACTATCACTTTAAAAATCCAATACATAGGGTATCAGCTGTCCCTGGCCTAAGCCATGCAGCGACCCGACTGGCAGCAGCGAGCGATGAGCAAGCTCCTAAGCCATCATACACCAGTCAAAGCTCATCCAATCATAATCATCATATATCATAATCAAAATCCTAGGTGATCCTTATGTCATCCCAATTTCATCCAGCATCCACAAATAATTATACAACACATAATTAATGAGACATTCACATACATGTGCCAAAATACTCAATTATTATTTATAATGCATAATTATATACATATATTCATACGGTAAATATAGATGCATGAAAAGCAGAAAAATATATTATAATCACTCACAACATAGGTGTGGAAAATCAAACTCGATCAATGATCGAGTCCTAGGGCTGCAGAAGATGGTCCTGGACGATCTAGAAAAATACAATATTAACGGATTATAAAAAAAATTATAAAAAAATAAATATAGACACGTCCTAAGACAGTGAAAAAATCTACCATAATTTTGGCAGAGTTTCCCCTAAAGTAGACCCAATCCCTCAGAAATTCAGACAACAGACTCAATCTCAAAATATCGAATATTTCAACTGGGCTCCCAATAACAATTTTTAAAATTAAATTCCAATAAAATATATTATTCTCTAAATAACTCTAAAATAATATAAAAATCATACAACATTATTTTCATTTGCTTATAAATTACTAAAATTATAATTATCCAAACTCATTCATAAACTTATAACTTAAATTCCATGAATTTACAAACCATTTACGTAAATTAACGGTCACGTGCCTTGAGGCTTGGGTCGTGACAAGTATGGTATCAAAGCAATTGGCTCATTTTTCTAGGGAACTGTAATTACGGAACATAAAATTCCAACACGTCTTACTATGTTTCACTTGCTTCAAACATCCGCAGTACTTTAATGGTTACTTAGTGGTATATATATGTGATTATATGATGTGTGGGGACTATCCTTCTTCATTTGATAAAACTATTCTATCCCTTTTTCAGTAAATGAGCACTAGTGAGCAAGCTGCTGCCGCTGAGGAGCATGTTGCTCCAGAGGAGGAGGGCTCTACAGGTCCAGCAACATCAACCCCTAGTCACAGAGATAAACATAGGCAAGCTGGTGATGAGGTTCCTACTGATGTGAATATCGTGCTTGTTGAATTTCAGCGGATTATGGCTGATGTGGTTAGAGTCATCCCTCCAGCAGCTCCACTTGCTCCACCAGTTCCACCTGTAGCACCTGTAGTACCTGCAGCCCCTACAATGACTTTAGAGAGGTTTATTCAGCATAATTCTCCTACTTTCTCTGGTGATGAGGAGCAAGCTTATGATTTCTTGGATAATATTATAGAAATTTGTCTAGAGTTTGGTTGCTCAGATACCAGATTTATTTATTTCACTAGCCGTAGGCTAGAGGGACCAGCTCAGACATGGTATAAGAATTATATCCGGCAGAGATACCGGGATATGACTTGGGATGATTTTAGTAGGAAATTTTTGACTTGGTTTGTTCCTCATGGGTTTGTTCATAGAAAGATGATTGAGCTTGAGAAGTAAATTTTATTCGAGTATTCCTGCCATTATTCTTCGACAGTGGATTATATTTTATTATTCAGTTATGTCATTAATATTATTATTCTGTATGTTAAATTTAGAACTCCGCATTGTTGTTTTCATTTTCTGAAATTATGTATCGTTGGATCAGTTGTTTTAATTGTTGAGTTTTGGAGGACAACTAAGCTTCCTCACTATGGATTTTGTGATTTTTTTATTAAGCATGAACCTGGTGATGATTTGATATTATTGAGATAATTGCCCTGAGTGGCATGAACGTGAGGTTTTGCTCAGGTTCTGCTTGACAGGTGGGTCCATAGTCCATGTTCTGTGATAATTACAGCTGTCACATTGATAGTTTTATCGTTTAGTGATTAATCAGACTTACTATGAGTTCTGAAAGTCTTATACTTTTCCGTTCCCTAGTGCCGGTTACGTGCCTTGAGGCTCGGGTCGTGACACAGGTGATTTTGACAAAAACAAATCCACCACTGGATATGTATTTGTTATTGCTAGTGGAGTTGTAAGCTGGGTTTTGAAACTGTAGTCAGTTGTGGCTGCGTCAACAACAGAAGCAGAATATGTAGCAGCTGCACAAGCTAGTAAAGAAGTGGTATAGTTGAAAATAGTAATGGAAGAACTCGGGTACAAACAGGAAAAGATTATTCTGTTTTGTGACAGTCAGAGTGCCTTGCATCTGGCAAGGAATCCAACTTTTCATTCAAAGACAAAGCACATTCGAGTTCAGTACCACTTCGTTCATGAGAAAGTGGAAGAAGGAACCGTGGATATGCAGAAAGTTCATACTAAAGACAACCTAGCAGATTTCATGACAAAGGCGGTCAATACTGACAAGTTTGTCTGATTTCGATCCTCTAGTGGCCTGATGAAGACATAAGCAACATAGATATGGCAAGGAATAAAGAATAGTATGAAGATTGATTGATCCTCAATCAAATTTTCAAGTGGGAGATTGTCAATATTTGTGGTGTCAATATTGCGATAGCCACCAAATAAAAAAAAAAGGCCACCGAACCAAAGAAAAAAAAAATGTGCTGCACATGAGCTGTGCAACACCAAAAGAGGAAGAGAAAGGCAGAGGCTCCTCTATAAATAGAGCCTCTGCCCAATGAATCCATCATCTCAATTTGAGAGAAATAAAGAGTTTGAAAGATAAAAAAAAATATTTGAGTGTGTTTTTCCTATTTTAAAAGAGAGAAATTAATTTATTTTCTCCTTCGATAATAGAGAGAGGTTGTGTTGTTGTAACTCTTATTATTTTCTCATAGTGAAATTCTTCTATTATTGCCCGTGGTTTTTATCCTAATTTATTTGGAAGTTTTCCATGCAAAATATGTATGTCCAAATCATCTTTATTATTTTATCAAATTATTAACTGTAGTTTTACTCTAATTTGCTGTCAATTTTTGCAATAAAATATTTAATAATGAAATGAGATAAGAAACATTTTGGAGTTTTCAAACCAAACAAACAATGTGAATCCAACAATTATTCAGTTGTTCAAAGCTGAGTTTCAATCACTTCGAGTTTGAAAATTTTCTAAAATTAAATTGTCAATAACTCTTTTATTGACAAAGACAATTATATTTTAAATTAATTTATATATATATTTTTTATAAATTTGATTCTCACTGGTAATTAAATTAAAAATCTCATAATTATAGAGATAACTCCATGAAAGGTTAATCAGTTAAATTAAGTTTATCTGTTATGTAGAAAAATTTTCACCATGTCTCATTAATTCTCTCTCAAAAGTTAAGTTTATATGAAACTACCCTATTAAAAACTAAGGTAGGGTTTAATAAAACTAAAAATTAAGTTATGAATAAAATAAATGATATAATTTTTAAATTGTAAAAATATTTAAAAATTTAATCATTTATTGTATTCAGTGTAAATTCTAAGTTAAAAATTTTGACTTATCATTTTAAGTAATTTTTAACTTATTGAAATTTTTAAGATAAATATTACTAAATAATTTAAAACTATTAAGTGCTGAAAATTTTAATTTTAATTATTGAACTGTGTTATCAAACACCTCTTAAATTTATATAAATTCATTTCATCAATTTTTTTCACTTATATTTTGTAGGTTTCAATTGAAATTTATACAAATCAATATATACAATATATTTTATTATTTTTTTAACTATCTCATATATAATTAATAAACTTTATTCATATATTTTTATATTAATATTAAAAATTATAAAATTTAATAAAAAAATAATAATTCATATATGTTAAAATATTTTAAGAAAATAAAAGTTAAATAAAGAAAATTCCGTCAAAACTTGCGCATAACGTGAACCTCCAGCTAATTTAAATATTAAACATTAATTATACTAGTTAACATAAAGAGGTTTCCTCAATTTACAACTAAAGAGATCAGAGAAGATCAGAAGATATTTTAGTTTAATTTAAAGTTTTATTGGATCATTATCTGAAGAGCAGAAGACGTAAGAAAGTTCTTCTCAACACATATGTGTTTATTTTTCCTATCTTCACCAAAGTTTTCTTAATATCTAATTATTATGGCCTTGTTTTTCTCGATACTGACCTCACCACTCCATAAGTTTTATAAATATTAGAGCTTATATAATTTTAAAAGTATAAACTTTAAAAATTAATTATTAAAATTGGAGAAACTAATTATATTTAATTTCATTTAACATTTTATATTTAATTCATATGAGATTTATATATTAACACTTCTCCTCAAATGACAACTAGATCAAGCTAATTTTTTTTATTAAACCCAGTTCACACTTGCAAATTTATGATGAAAATTAGATTGAAATAATTGAAAGTTCAACACTGACGAACAAACAAATTTGAAAGTCCATCACTGGGTGAAAAATAATTGAAAAAAACTCATTGCAGGGCAATAATTGAAATTAAACTAAATCTGAAATATACCGAAAATTAAAAGAGAAATTGAATCTCAGTCCGAATTATAATAGAACAGGAGTAAATACATGAATTATTTTCCCGTTCTGATATTATCTTACAAATATTGGAACTTATATAGTATTGGAAGTGTCAACCTCAAAAACTAACTATTGAAATTAGAAAACTCAATTATATATAAACCCTTTCAAAATCTTATATTTAATTCATATGAAATTTATATTTTAACAATAAGTTACAATATAAGAAATTATTATAAATTTTTTTTTTATTTTATATAAACTCCATATAAATGATTCTATTTATCATCATTTATCTTCTTTTATACACTAAAAAAATAAATAAACAGCATAATAAATATCTATACTTATATATTACATGCTAGAAAAATCAAAATAAAAAACAAATCAAGAATTTTTGTAAAAATAAATAGAGCTTTACACTTATTAAAGTGATAAAGAGTTAGTGTAAATAATGGTGATAAGTTTAGCATTTTCTATTAATTAAGTCTACTATAATAAAAATTTAACAGAATTTCCTTTTTATTAATCGTAGGGATTTGTCCCAAAAAATATCTATCTGAATAATCAAACATGTCCACGTTTCAATTGTTTTTTTAGTGGAAAATATTTATAGGTTTACTTATAATCCACTTGATTAAAATTAACTTGTCCTCTACCACACGAATCAGGTAAGATGGGAAATGAAAAGATTTGTATTCCACCCACTCCTCATCTCACCTTATCTCTTTTCCTACCATTTTAATTTCATTCTCTGGTTGAGAAATTTCTCACTTTTTTTTACTTTACATAACCATTAGGTGTAAATACTATCGGATTTGGTCCATTAAATATTTGGAATTTACGTACCTAATTTTAGTTAAGTCAAGCTTGAGTTATTCTCATCAAGATCAGTAGATGAAAATACAAAGAGAAACTTATTGACTAGTGTTATAAACTTGATAAAAAAAAATTCTACCATACAAGTGGCAACAGACAATTGAATCCAAGAAATTAGAGAGAAAAAAAAAAAAAGAAATTAAAGTGATTTGTTATTATTGTTGTGATTTTAAGTTGAGATAGATTTTTTTTTAATAAATTTAATTTCGATTAAAATTTAAATTCTAAATTTTTTAATTTTTGAGACTAATCTTATAGCACTGAGCTGCTTGATGGTTTGAGAGGGAACATGATAATAGTAGAAAGTAGTAGTGTGTATTTTGGTTATTTTTGTAGAAACTTGAATCTCACTTAACCATGCACGTAAAGGCAAACTAGTACTTGTCCCTTTGCTAGGAGGCAAAAAGCAACCCACTCGTTGCTTGCACGGTCAATTAAGCTCAACTCCAACACAGTTTTTATACCCATCATGAAATCCCAATTAAACCCTTACCCAGTTTTCAGAAGATGTTTCTGTCATTTCCGGAATTTTTAACGAGTAAGAAAAATTTTTATACTGTCATTGAATTGTCAAGGAACTGCCAGAGACAACATGAATCAAAAGCAAACGACAAAATGTTACTAATTTTTTTTTTCTTTTACGATTTCTTATAACCTGTCTTTAATAAAAGAAAAAAAAAATAAAAAATTAATCTGTAAAAATTATTATATGATGCTATTTTAAGATTAAATCATAAATGAAATTTTTTTTTCATTTCCGAATTTTTAATCTGTACGAATGGTTTGTTTTTAGTTAGATTAGATAAATAAATTTAATACCTGAAAATTAACCCATAATATATACCATTTTCCTATTAAATCAAAAATTATATATATATATATATATTGAAATTCAAAACCTGATAAAAAGAAATAACGAAAATATATATATATATAAAAGGAAAAAAAAAATGAAGCAAAGATTCACATGATGTGTTTAGACTGGTCAAAGGTCTGTCAAAAAATTTTGTTACTTTTTATGGGGCAGCTATGACTAGCAAGTTGTAGTAGTAGTAATAGCAGGAGCAGTGGCAGCGGCAGCCACTGATCACATGTAATGTAATCAATTGTAGATTTTGTCAAGTTAAAATCTACGGCTCATATTAGCTTTTGATATGCATGTGGCAGACTATTGCTACATCTCGTAAAAAGCTGAAGAGATTTATTAAGGAGAAATATATTTATTTTTTTTATTTTTTGCCAAAGAGAAAAATATATTTATTCTGAATTTTGAAAATATATGATATAAATATGGCATTTTAAAGTTAGACGACCATAATTAATAAAATTAAAATTATTGTTAATTTGATGTGTTATTCATCAATTGTTTATAGTTGAATTAAAATGGTGTTAGTATTTGATGAATCTAAAATCACTTAGTACTATTAATAGAAAGTTCAATGAGGAGTAAAATTTATGGAAATAAAAGGGAAAATAAAAGATTTTCAGAGACTGGTTCTTGGGAGAGCTTCGAACGCCTAAATTAATCAATTGGTCCAATAAATAGAGCGAGAGTGAAGTTAAAGAGAGAGGAGAGGGAATCTCCCTTCCTTGCCTTTCCTTAAATTTTTATATGGAAAAATAAGAACTTCTAATATATGCGTATTCTCTTATCATTGAAAATCTTTTTTGGTCCTCATAAGCATTAATTTAAAAACAATAATAAGAATAATAGTTTTATTTTAGAATGAAAAATAATGGTTAGTAAAGGTTGAATTGAAAGCAAAAGATCATGTGAAAAGTTAGGGTCATACATATGGGTCATATTCCAACCATAATCAAATGCAAGAAGACTATAAGTCTGACTGTTGTACAAAATGGTCACCACAATTATTTCCTTTGTAATTTTATCTATCGAAAGATTCTTCCCTATATCAAATGTATAGATTTATCTTATGCATTAAATCAATGAATAATAAAATATTTTAATTAATATGACTCTTTTATTTATTTTTTATTCAAAAAAAAAAAAGTACCGATACAAATTTTTTTTTTTTACCTAATTTTACTTTGATAATTATTTAAAACAAAGAAAAAAATTAAATTGAAATTGGCTTGGACAACTCTCAACAATTAAATGGTGGCAAAGGCATCACGTGAGCAAGCATATTTTGAGTTCACTCACTCACCCACATCAGTTATGAGGGAGCCTAACCAATGGCTAATGCGTTAAGCAACATCCTCTGTATTGTCTCCTGAAAATTCCATATTTAATTAAGCTCTTCATATCAGATTCTCTATATAATTAATTAATAATATTAAATTATTATTTTTATTAATATATAGTTTATCTATTAAGAGATCTTATGAACTTAATTGTTTAATTAAGTTAATTAATTAAAAATCCCTCCAAATCCCAACGTGTGTTGTATATAGAATTAGAATAAGGAATGTGAGAGATTGACACAATTCTACGTTAGGGGGCTTAGCTTGATTATTATTATAATAATAATAATATTTTTTTTTTTTTACGTCAAATTACTCTCACTTTGCTTTAAAATTCAACTCATATTCCCCAATCCACTCCATCTATATTGCAAGGAAACAGAAATAGAAAAACGAGAAACGGGGAAACGGACATACGGAAATGATATTTTTAAAAAATATAAAAAATGAAACGTGGGGAAAACGCGCAAATATAAAAAAATATGAGGGTATATTTATAAATATTAATTTATATATATACAAAAAATATAATAATTTATAAATATATATAAATATATAGTAAAAATAATATATATATATATATATATATATATATATATATATATATATATA
>CATKHJ010330960.1:0-10703 GCA_949750685.1 Vernicia montana | reverse complement strand
AACCTGACTTAATTAACAACTTGGTAATCAACTTGCTTGATTAAAATCAATCCAACCAACCTTTAATCAATGAACTGAAAACATGATAAAAGGTTCAGACTAAAACAGACCCCCTTCGCAAGAAGGCGAACTACATGGATTTTGATTCTCATTCGAAGGGATACGTAGGCATACTTGTCTGAAAAGTATCAAATCCAATTAAAATGAATCTTCTTCTTTCACTTTCTTTTTGTTCTTTCTTTCAATTCCTCTTTTAATTGCTTTTGTTATTTTGATTTCTTCTTTAATTTACTTTTGTTATTGGATTAATTATTGGGGAATGTGTTGCTTTCCTAGAATCCCATAAGGGCTAGAGAAAGTATCCCCTATTTTGGTTTTCTTTGTAAATTTAAGATTTTTATTTCCTTTCTGTATTTAATTTCTTTATTGCTTTATTTCATTTTAATTCATAACTGTTCATTCATTTATTAATATTCATAAAATCATTTTAAGTCATTATGTATTAAATTTGCCAAACTCATTTTAATCAAAAAATAAACCGAAAATCTAGTCCCCGAATCCTCTTTGGTAATCGAGGCTAGTGTACTTTTTCTATTGGACAATAATTGGAGTCATTAAATGGGTTTTCCCTTAACTTTTCCCAATTAAAATAAATTAAGGTGGCGACTCCCAAAACGCTTTTCAAAGATCAACTAATCCGAACCCGGGGGTTTCATTGTGAGACCAAACCCGAATGAGCATTTCGATCCCCTCTAGCGGATCGGACCGGTGCTCGGACGAGGCCTCACACTAACCCTCAATGACTCAAATATGCTTGGGTACCTAAGAAAAGGTAGTTTGATATTTCTTGTAGGTTTGCCTTAAATCCACCACCAATGAAAGTGAATAGCATATAGATAATGGATATTCAAGGCATATGACCGAAAATGCAAGCTTTTTCATTTCATTGAAAAAAAAAAGCTTGGAGGAAATGTCACATTTGAAAACAATGCCAAGGGTAAGGTAATTGGCGTTAGATCAATTGGTAAGGAAGGTTGTTCTCTTATTAAAGATATTTATTTGGTTGATAGTTTAAAACATAATTTGTTAAGTGTAAGTCAATTATGTGACAAAGGTAATAGAGTCATCTTTAACTCCAAAGAATGTTTTGTCACTACTTTGGTGGATGACAAAGTGATATTCAAAGGAGAAAGAGATGGTAATACCTACATAATTAACTTACACAATTTAGCTAACCACAATTTCAAGTGTCTTGTTTCTATTAGCAATGAATCTTAGCTTTGGCATAGAAGGCTTGGACATGCAAGCATGGAGTTAATTCATAGCCTAAGCAAGGAAGAGCTAGTTGATGGGCTCCCAAAAATCAAATTCTCAAAGGACAAGACATATGGACTATGCCAAATGGGGAAACAATATAAGTCTTCCTTCAAAATTAAAAATGTGGTAGGCACCTCTAGATCCCTACAACTTGTGTATATGGACTTATTTGGACCTAATAGAGTTGCTAGTTTGAGTGGAAAGCTTTATGCTTATATACTTATTGATGATTACTCTAGATTCACTTGGGTTAGTTTCTTAACTCATAAGAGTGATATTTTTGATGCATTTAAGAGTTTTGCAAAAAGAATTCAAAATGAAAAAGGTTATTTCATTTCAAAAATTAGAAGTGACCATGAAAAAGAATTTGAAAATGAATCTTTTGAAAACTTTTGTATTAAGCATGGTATTTTTCATCCCTTAAAACACCATAACAAAATGGTGTTGTAGAGAGGAAAAATAGAACATTAGTAGAGATAACTAGAACTATACTCAATGAGCATGGTCTTTCTATATACTTTTGGGCGGAAGCTGTCGATACTTCATGTTATGTTACAAATCGTGTTTTCAAAAGACCAATTTTAAACAAAACCTCTTATGAGTTATGGAATGAAAGAAAACCCAAAATTTCATATTTAAGAGTATTTGGTTGCAAGTGTTATACATTGAACACCAAGGATAACCTTGGAAAATTTGCATCCAAAATGGATAAAGGTATTTTTCTTGGCTATTCCACCACTAGCAAAGTCTATAAAGTCTTTAATAAGAAATCATTAGTGGTTGAGGAGTCTATGAATGTAGTTTTTGATGAATCTAGTGAGCTTGTCTTAGGAAATGTAGTGTCCTTGATGATCTTGTAGGTAAATTTGAAAAGCTTGAAGTTGAGGACAACTCAAGGGAAAAGATGGTGAATGAGGAGAATCAATAAGATGTTGAAGCTAAATCTCAACAACAAGAGAATCCCAATAAAAAAACTTCCAAAAAATTGGAGCTACCCCAAGGATCATCTAAAAGAGTTTATTATTGGTGAAACTTCAATAGGTGTAAGTATTAGATCTCATTTTAAAGCCTTTTATAATTATCTTGCTTTTGTTTCTTAATTTGAGCCAAGGACTATTGATGAGACTCTAAATGATGAGCATTAGGTGATTGCTATGCAAGAGGAACTCAACCAATTTAAGAGAAATAAAGTTTGGGAACTTATACCTAAATCCAAGGATCATCCAATTATTAGATGTAAATAGGTGTATAGGAACAAGATGGATGAGCATGGTTCCATCACTAAGAACAAAGCTAGATTGGTTGTCAAAAGATATAACCAAGAGGAATGCATAGACTATGATAAAACCTATGCTCCGTTAGCAAGATTAGAGGCTATTAGAATTTTACTTGCATACGCATGCCTAATGAATTTTAAACTTTTTCAAATAGATGTTAAAAGTGCTTTTTTAAATGGTTTTATTAAAGAGGAAGTTTATGTTCAGAAACCTCCCAGTTTTGAGCATCATGAACTTCCAAATCATGTCTTTAAATTGACTAAAACCTTGTATAGATTGAAACAAGCTCCTAGAGGTTAGTTTGAAAGGTTTAGTTCATTTTTATTGAAAAATAATTTTGTTAAAGGAAAGGTTAACACTACACTTTTTGTAAAAAGCACAATAATGATACACTTATTGTTCAAATTTATGTTGATAATATTGTATTTGGTGCTACTAATGAAAATCTTTGTGAAGAGTTTGCTAAGTACATGACTAGGAAGTTCGAAATGAGCATGATGGGTAAGCTCAAATTCTTCCTTGGTCTTCAAATCAAGCAAAGTTTGTGGTATTTTCATCAACCAATTCAAGTACACCAAATAATTATTGAAGAAATTTAGAATGGATGGTTGCAAGAGTAGCAAAACACCAATGAGCACATCAACTAAGTTTAACAAAGATGAGATGGGTAAGTCTATAGATGAAAAGAAATATAGAGGTATGATTGGCTCACTTATTTATCTTACGGTTTCTAGACCCGATATAATATATAATGTATGCTTGTGTGCTAAGTTTCAATCTTGTCCTAAAGAGTCTCATTTGAATACGGTCAAAAAAAATTTAAAATATTTACATGGCACATTGCATTTAGGATTATAGTATCCTAAAGAAACTTCATTTAGCATTGTTAGCTATTCGAATGAGGATTATGCCGAAAGTTTTTTAGATAGAAAGAACACATCCGGAACTTGCCACTTTCTTAGTGAATGCTTAGTTTATTAGTTTAGCAAAAAATAAGTTTTGGTTGCCTTGTCCACCCCCAATGCAGAATATGTGGCGGCGGGTTGTTGTTGTACTTAAGTTCTTTGGAAGAAACAACAACTTAAGGACTATGGACAAGTACTTGATCATATACCCATCAAATGTGATAATACATGTGCCATAAATCTTTTAAAAATCCCATCCAACACTCTAGGAGAAAGCATATAGAAATTAGGTATTATTTTTTAAGAAATCATGTGCAAATTGGGGATGTTGTATTATAATTCATTGATACAACAAACCAATTGGTTGATATTTTCACAAAGCTCCTAAATTAAGAAAGATTGAACTTCGTTAAAAGAGAGTTTGGAATGCTTGATGAAAGCTCCTTACCATAATTTTTTTTAAAATATATTCATTTTGCACATAACTTTGTTTTATTTGGATGATTTTTTTTAGTCAATCTCTCTTCTTCTTTTTTTTTGTTCATCTTGAATTGAGACAACTCTTCATTTTTGTGCTAATTATGATTATTTATGTGCAATTCCTTAATAGTTTATGTGATTGACATTTATCTTTAACATATGTGTGCATTTTGAATGATTGGATATGTGCATTTATGTTAATTTTGATCATTTAATTTAATGAAAATTGCATTGCATAAAAATTTCCAAAAGTTTTCTTTTGATTTTTTGAAAAACTCCTAAAAAGCGATCTCTACAGGGTATTCACGAGTGCAATATTTAAAATTTTTTGTCCGTTGGCAGAATTTCAAATATCGCGTTCGTGCACCCTACATCTCGAACGCGAAATCCAAAATTTCTTTACCGTTACTTAGAAAATACAAATTTCACGGTCGCGACATTCCTTTCGCAAACGGGATTTACGTATGAGTCAGAAAAAATTAGTCATTTTTAAAACTGTCAGATTTTCATTAAATACAAAAATTATCCCTTTTTTTTTACTGTTTTTTGTGCATATCATGCCTATATAAACCCCCTTGCACTACATACATCAATTCACTATTACTCTAAACTCTCTCAAAGCAATTCTCACTTATTTTTTCACTCTTGCATACTCTCCCTCTCTATTATTCTTCAATTCATCTCTTTCCTTTCTAATTTCTTTCATCCAATTGCCCTAAAAACCAAGTCCTCTAGGAAATTCAAGGGGAAGGAACCCCAAACCTCCTAAAAATCTTCTCCCATTGAGTTAATGAAAGGAGTTACTCAAGAAGAAAAGCAAAATTGGGTAAACTTGCAAGACAAAGTTGTCTTTGCAAACAAGATCTGAAATCTTTTCAACTTGAGAACATTAGGGATTGAAGGAGACATTGTCCATTACTTGGATAACCTCTAATGGAGGACCTTCATTTTCCCAATCAAAGATGACTATGAGGAAATCACCAAGGAGTTCCTTGCTACCTTGGTTTTGGAGAAGAAGCTTTCATCACCCATTGGTCATTATGGCATTAGATTTTGGTTCTTTGGAAAAGAGTATAGATTAAGGCTAGAAGAAGTGGCGGATGTGTTTGGATTTCAAAATGAAAGAGCCTCCAATCTTAATGATTTAGATATGAGCTACAATGACTTTTAGAGAGAACTTTTTATTAAAACAAGGTATGACCACAAATCCTCCATTGCCAAACATTTCAAAACCCTCGCCTTTTGGGTTCTTCACCGCATTGTCACCTTCTCAATCAATGCTAGAGGAGATGGTAATGAAAAGGTGACCCAAGAAGACCTCTTCTTCATGTTTGGCATGATTAAGGGCCAACACCGCAAGATTTCTAATCAACCAATTCGTTCACTTAGCCAAAACACCAAAGGGTGTAATCCTTCTTTCCTCTCAAATATCTAGGATTACTCATCATGTTAGAGCTCTAACCCTTCCCAACAAAGCCATCCTCAAAACTTGCTTTCAACCATCTTCCAACATGCTTGACATTGACTACATGATCCACTTAAAGTGCATTATAGAGAAGAACAATGCCTATGTGTATATTTTTGGTGAAGTTGGAATATAAGAAAAGGCAAGGAAAAGATCAAGAGTTAAAGTACCTAGTGGAGGTCCTTCCCAAGTACAAGAAAGAGCTTCAAAAGAGCAAGGGACTCAAACCACATCTCAACCACAATTCTCCAACATGGAAAAAATATTTAGCAAAATCATGAATAAGCTAAGCCTTTTAGACCATATTCATGGGGACATTGTAGAAATACAACAAAAGATGGGTATTCCCTCTTGTGAACTAAATGATTGGGAGACAAGTAGAGTAGAAGATGAAACTTGATTGGGCCATAGGATTTCAATTTGATTTTTTTTTCTTCTTTCTTTTATTTCCCTTTATTTTATTTTAGCGTTCATCATTTTTTTAAGCATCTTATGTATTTATCTTTTTCAATTAATTAAATGATTTTTTTTAACTTCAATTTGCTTGATGAATCTCCTATTTGATGATTAATCCTTTGTTTATTTGCTTTAATTACAAATTTTTTTGCTTTTAACTTTGCTTACCTTCAATTTATGAATCCTTACTCTCTCCAAACCCTCTTTTTGATCTTACCAAAGGGGGAGAAATAGTAAGAATAAATTTGAAATGCTAAGTATTTGAAAATAATATATACTCCAAAAGACCATTTACATAGGGGGAGAGAAAATCAATTTCTTTTAAACATTATAAGGATCATTGATTGAGGAGGAGCAATGTGACTTATAATTTTTACTTATTTTTTTTTTATCTCAAATTCAATTTAATTATCAAAATCAAAAAGGGAGAGATTATTGACCCAAATTGAGTTATCAATTTAGTCAATCTCTATTTTGATCTTGACAATCAAATTTAATGACTCTAATATTTCATCTAAATCTATTTTGACAGATAAAATGCCTTGAGAATGGTTGAGACTCAAGAACTTGAAAAATTCTCTAAGTATTCTATTGGACTCATAAGTCACGCCCGCAACAGGACAGTTGTGATCGTAAAATAGCCAGTAACGACCATAAATCAATTCAACCTAAACAAGCCTGAAATTGGTTGAGGTCCACAGAGGTTCGCGGTGACAATAGCGACCACAACACTGAATGCGAAAGAGATATCACGACCGTGAACAATCAGTAGCGACCACGATATTCATATAACAGAGAAAGGTTCCAACGGTCACTTGATCAGCAAACGAAAATTTGCCACGTGTCACTAGCCGTTAGAGACATATGAATGTAGCGACCATGATTCTCTAGTTGCGACCGCGAAAGCTCCAAAGCAACCGCTATCAAGGCTTTGCGACCGCGATTCTTGTCTAACAGAGCAATTAATGAAAATTTTCTAGTTGTTGGAGCAAGATTTAGTTGTGCACTATTTGTAACAGCTCTTTAGTGGTGGGAAGCTATAAATACTCCTTCCAAAGCACTTTAAGAAACACCAACTACTTCTCAAGCAACCAAACTCTTACAATTTTAATTCTCAAGCGTTAATTTTTCATTCAACACATTTTGTGTTCATTGTTTGAGCATTCATTGCTCAAAAGGTTGGGTGTTAGCCATTAAACACTCACTAGGTTGGGGAGTGAGCCTTAGTAAAACTCTTGTTAGGTTTGAGTGTGATCCTTATTAAAAACACTTATGAGGTTTTTGATGTGAGCCTATTGAAAACACTTATAAGGTTTGGTGTGAGCCAAAATACTAAGTTGGGAGTGATCTTGGTAAAACTCCATAGATAGTGAAAATATCCAATTGGTGATTGGGGAGTGGACGTAGGGTTTATTATACCTGAACCACTATAAATTCTTGTGTTCTATCTTCTTCCCTTACTCTTTGTTCATTTAATTTTTAATTACCCACCAATTCAACCCTATTTCTTGGTGCACATTGCGCAACACATTTCATAACTTACCTAAAAGTAACCTCCAAAATCTTTATATCTATCAATTTCTGGCTCAACTATTACAATCTATTTTAGCTCTAACTTAACTTCTTAAAAGAAGATAGAGGAAGAAGGATCCAAGATTTCTTTGAAGAAGAATAAGAATTTAGAAATAAGAAAAATATCAAGGGTTGGTAGGTCTGAACATCTTTATAGGAAAAAGAATAAAACATTAATGGTAATGGCCGACAAACTGGTCAGTGGCAGGTAACTTGTATCCTTAACCACACATTTCCTACAATACCATACTGTGAGACCTCGCTCAAGCACCGGTCTGATCCGTTAAAGGAAATCGAAATGCTCATTTGGATTTGAACTCACGATGAAGCCCTCGAGCTTAGATTGGTTGATTTTGAAAATTGATTTAGAGTCGCCACCTTACTTTATTTTTATTTGGAAAAATATAAGGTAAAAACCCATTAATGACTCCAATTGATATCCTAAAGGAAAAAGATTACTAGTCTCGAAACCAAAGAGGATTCGGGAACTAGATTTTCAGTTCATTTTAATTAGTTTGAAATTTAATAAAGTTGTGACTTAAAATTGATTTCATGAATTATGTTCAATATAACAAATGCATGATTATGTAAATAAATAAAATAAGGAGGAAATAAAAGAATTAGCCATTGCTTTGTTGGAGCTGGTATGTTGGATGCTTAAGGCCTTATTGAAGTTGGCTTGTTGAGCATTAAGGGCGGCAATGAGGATGGTTTAGAAGCTCTCTTCGTACTTCTTAAAGATGGTGTCCATGGTATCCATATCAATCATCTTGGTCATTAGTACCTTAAAGCAAAGTAAAATGAAATCCAGTAAGTGATGGGTATGGAACAGGAAAGGTGATGAAAGTCAAGGGCATGCAAACTTTAAGGGAAAAGGATTTCATATTGCGTTGTGGGCCAACCATTTTTTAGGCTTCGAGGATCACCTAAGGTATGATGGGCCAAAGTCTTAGGCTTAGGGGTAATGGGTCGATTTTGAAGGTAATAGGCCAAGGGTATTAGGCTTAAGGATAATGTGTTGGGTTAAAGGTATTGGGTAAGGTGATCTTGGATAAGGGGTAGGGTCAAAGTGATGAAGGTCAAGGGTGAGGATTAAAGGCACCTGAGTTTTGGGTTGAATAAGGGGCAATGGTGCTTAAGGTTTGTGGGGCAAAGGTGGTTGGGATAGAGGTGAAAGTGTTCAACCCTTCTCTGGTTCAAGGTATGACCTAGGCTTGAGATGAATGCATGTTTTTTTTTTTTTTGTACATTATGGATGTATGATATGCATGAGAAAAATATTTCATGAATATACAATTGTACAAGGCTTTGATTATGGTACATACAACCTAAGGTCAGTTTCTAGGTTCATTACATAAAAGGGTAAGGGTGGTTTGAATTAGGTACCCGTCACACTAGAGCAGCGATATACCTAATCACATGTGAGTCAAGGAACCTCGCGTGAGTTCAACAGTACGTGCTTGCTCGTGACACCTTTGAAAGGATCAAAGGATTCGTCACGGGGTGGATGATTTCACTATCGGCGAATAGATCCAAGGAGGGTTACCCACTCGATGCTACTCACTATCCATTGTTTTCCTAGAACTAGGTTGGAGGCAAAAAGTCTATGCAAGTAATGCATGAAAGTCACAACTATATTAAAAGCCAAACTTTTTAACTAATTAGTAGTCCTCTTATTTTCTTTTTATTAAAAAGAAGGTGGTCTCTAGTGGAGTTGCCAACTGTGAGGTCTCACCCGAGCACCGGTCCAATCAGCTAGAGGGAATCGGAATGCTCATTTGGGTTTGAACTCACGATGAAGCCCTCGAGCTTAGATTGGTTGATTTTGAAAATTGATTTAGAGTTGCCATCTTACTTTATTATTATTTGGGAAAATATGAGGTAAAAACCCATTAATGACTCCAATTGATATCCCAAAGGAAAAAGATTACTAGCCTCGAAACCAAAGAGAATTCGGGGACTAGATTTTCGGTTCATTTAAATTAGTTTGGCATTTAATAAAGTTGTGAATTAAAATTGATTTCATGAATTATGTATAATATAACAAATGCATGATTATGTAAATAAATAAAATAAGGAGGAAATAAAAGAAATAGAAAAAATCAAAATTAAAGGATACCTCCTCTAACCCTTATGGGTTCTAGGGAAGTTACACATTCCACAAACTAATTCTAATAAAATCAATGTAAGAAAAGAAATTAAATTAAAGTGAAGAAGGTGATGAGGGGAGAAGTTAGTTAATTTTAATTGGATTCGATGCTTGGACCAAGCATGCCTGCGTATCCATTTGAATGGGAATCAGAACCCATGCAGTTCTCCCTTCTTGTAAAGGGGTTTGTTTAGTCAAACTACTTTATCATGTTTTGATTTATTGATTGATTGATTTTAATTGATTACCAGGTTTAATTAATTATTTCAAATTTTAATTAACTAACCAAAGTGAATCAATTAAGAGAAAAGAATTAGGCAATGAGCTCAAAGGGGAAGAAGAGAATAATTTCAAGGAGGGAAAAATAAATAAATAATGAAACGGAAAAGGAAAAGGAAAAGAAGTTTACCTTGCGCTCGTGCGACTTTAAGATGAAGTAGACTTGGCGACGGGCTTGCCTTAAACAGCTTGTCTCACACGGCGGGGAACTTTTAACTCGAGGGTTTGGCTCGGAAAGTCGCAATCTAATTTGCTTTGCAAAGCAATGAGCAATAGCAAAATAAAAATAAAATAAAATTTTAAACTAGAGAGTTTATTTCTTGGTGGAACAAGCTTATGGGGATGGTTCGCTTGATGCAAAAGCTAATCAAGCAAGCCAAGAGGTTAAGAGGTGAGAAAAATTGAGTTGGGAGGTCTAAATATATAGTGGAAGGGGTTGAGAATAATTCTGGACAAATTTTGATGTGGGATTTGCGAATTTGGTACGCGTGTGAGGCCTCGCCCGAACGCCCCTCCCCTCGCTTGGGAAAAATGATTGCCTTAAGGAAAAGCTAAGCGATTTTTAAGGGAGGTTAGGTACGAGTTTTGGTGTTCACGATTGGAAGCGGCTATCGCCTCAAAAAATTGATTTGATTTTTGAAAAGGTTCAGGAATCGCCACCCTAATTTATTTAAATGGAAAAATTAAGGAAAAACCCAAATTGACTCCAATTTATTAATTTTTGATTAATTTACCCAAGGATAAAGTCACTAGTTCTCGAACCAAGTTGAGCTCGGGGACTAGTTTTTGGTTTTAAAATAATC
>CATKHJ010330866.1:0-13427 GCA_949750685.1 Vernicia montana | reverse complement strand
ACCAGCCAAGCTGTAAAGATTTCCTATGTTGGTCCACCACTTCTACCACCTCAAACATCTCAGTCGTCGCCATCCATCAGTCAACCATCATATTTTCAAGCCCCCACACCTGAAATCAGCCAAACTATCTAAGCTACAATCTCAATCCTAGAGCCACTATCAAAGCCAGAGTTGAATATGAGAATTGAAGAGGGTAATGTAGACCATGTTACCCAGAGTGGTAGATGTTACACTCTGGAGGAGTTGGAGAGATTAAGGAAGGGAAAGAATAAGACTAATGAACAGTTGATCCTAGATGAAGTTATTCTGACTTAAGTGGAGGAACAAAAGCAGAAAAACAAGGAGACTATTGGTGGATAGCACAAGGAAGAAAAGACCCCTAAGGAGGATGAATTCTTGAAAATCATGAAGCAAAGTGAATACAACATTGTGGAGCAGTTAAAGAGATCCCCTGCCCGCATTTCTTTATTGTCCTTAAATTTGAGCTCCAAAATACACAGAGATGCTTTACAAAAGGTGCTTGATGAGCTTATGTCACACTTGATATCTCTGAGCATAAATTTGAGAAGTTGGTAGGACAAATCCAGGTGAACAATTTTATTTCATTTTCTGATGATGAAGTAGACTCGGCAGGGGCTGATCATACAAAAGCTTTATATATCACTTTGAAGTGTCTGGGGTGCATAATGGCTAAAGTTCTAGTTGATAATAAGTCTGCCCTAAACATACTTCCTCAAACAACTCTTGCATGACTCCCAATTGATGTGTCAACTATGAAGCCCAGTAGCATGGTTGTAAGAGCTTTCGATGGAACCAGAAGAGAGGTGTTGGGGGACATTGATGTTTCTTTGCAAATAGGCCCTTGTACTTTTAATGTGACTTTCCAAGTCATGAATATTGAGCCCGCTTATACCATGTTGCTCGGCAAACCCTGGATACATACAGCCAAGGCTGTTCCTTCCTCTTTACACCAAAAGCTTAAATACATCATGGATGGGAAGTTGGTAACTATTAAAGGAGAAGAAGACATGTTGATATCTAAGCCACAATTTGTTCCCTAAATTGAAGCAACTGAGCAAGCCTTGCAAAGTTCATTCCAGACTTTAAAGTTTGACATTTCTGCCAACATAGCAGGGTCATCAACATCTATTGACAACATGGTAGCTAAGATTATGGGGAAACATGGTTTTCAACCTAGGAGAGGTTTAGGGATCAGACTGCAGGGCATTGTGGAACCTATTTTGCTTCAGCAAAGGGCAAGCAGAGAGGGGTTGGGTTATATGGAGCACCCATTTCAACTTCGACATTTCTCCATGAGAGATCAACGCTTCGACTGCTTGTATATTCCCCACATCCATGAGACGTTTCCAATGCCATCATCTACCATCAATCATTATCCCATTATTGAAGAGTGCCCTGGTGAAGTCATTGAAGACTTGAGATATTTATCTATTAATGCCATCTCTTCTCATGATGATGTTACTCAGTGGATCCAGCCTGATGTTCCTAAACAAGACTTGGTAAACTGGGAATACGTGGAGCTGCCCAGGGTGTTTTTAGAGTAATGTTATTTTATTTGCCAAGGATTTACAAGAATTCTGATTTACTACTTCAATTATCCTTGTATTTGAATTCTATGCTACTTTTGACTTTAGTAATATGAAAACACTTTCAGTTTTATCCATTTTCTTCGTGTCATTTGCATTTATTTCATCCTGTTATGCTTTCCACTTTTCTCCAACTACTAGTAAATTTATTATTTCTATTTATTTCACTCTAATTCAGGGAAGATGATATACCCAATACAAAGCCTTGTCTTTTAAATGTTGATATCCCTTTATGCAACTTTGAAAAGCTTGTTTTTGCTTTGAATGATGATACATCTAAAACAGACAAAAAAGAGGAAGTACCTGAGGAAATAAGGAGACTAGTGGATAGGATGGACATTCAGTTTGAAACAGTAGGAGATATGATCGTTGTGGTGAATTTGGGTATTGAAGAGGATAAAAGGAAGTACGTGTGGTAGTCTATGAGGAGATGGAAGAACTGATCCAGTTGTTGCGGGAATACATAAATGTGTTAGCATGGTCTTATAAGGATATGCTTGGCCTAGATCCTGATATTGTTGCACACAGGATTCCTCTAAAGCTTGATAGTAAGCTAATAAAATAAAAGTTGAGACGGAGTGCTCCTGACATACAATTGAAGATTAGGGATGAAATTAAGAAACAATATAAGGCTGGTTTTATGGAGGTTGTTAATTACCTAGAATGGGCTGTTAATATAGTCCTTGTAATGAAGAAAGATGGTAGAGTGCGTATGTGTGTAGATTACAGGGATTTGAATCGTTGTAGTCTGAAGGATGATTTTTCTTTACCTCACATTGACACCTTAGTTGACAATGCAGCTAGTCAAGAGAGGTGTTCATATGTGGATGGATTCTCTGGTTATAATCAAATCGGGATGGATAAGGCAGATAAGGAGAAGACAACTTTCATATCACAATAGGGCACATTTTGCTATTGGGTAATGCCATTCGGTTTGAAAAATGCCGGGCCAACCTACCAATGGGCTGTGGTTACTTTATTTCATGATATGATGCATAAGGAGGTGGAATGCTATGTGGATGATATGGTGATCAAGTCCAAGCCAGGGGAGAGTTAAGTAGTTGTACTACGAAAGGTATTTGAGAGACTTCGCAAGTACAAACTCCGCCTCAACCCCAACAAATGTATTTTTGGTGTAACCAAAGGGAAGATGTTAGGGTTTGTTATTAGAAAGGATGGCATTGAGATTGATCCTGATAAGGTGAAAGCTAGTCAAGAGATGCCTCCACCAAAAACAGAAAAGGAAGTCAGAAGCTTCATAGGAAAGCTGAATTATATTTCTCGTTTCATCTCTAATATGACCGCGACTTATGAGCCTATTTTTTGTCTTCTGCTGGTTAAGAAGCCTTTGAAAAGATCAAAGCTTATTTGTAAAGTCCCCCGATTTTAGTACCTCCAGTGCAGGAAAGACCATTCATTCTCTATTTGGTAGTCTTGCAGACTTCTATGGGTTGTGTTTTAGGGAAACATGATGATTATGGGAAGAAAGAGAGAGTTATCTATTATCTGAGCAAGAAGTTCACTGATTATGAAATTCGGTATACCATGCTTGAGCATACTTGTTATGCTTTAGCATGGACTGCTCATCGATTAAAGCAGTACATGATGAGCAATACTACTTGGCTCATCTCTTATATGGATATGATCAAGTATATTCTGGAAAGCCTTTAGGTACCTAGAAAGCTCGCCAAATGGTAAGCCATGTTATCTCCATATGATATCATCTATATGACCTGCAAAGCAGTCAAAGGCAGTGTGATTGCTGATTTATTGGCTAAAAATCCTCTGAATGAGTATGAGGCATTGGATTTTGAATTCCCTGATGAACACATTAGTACAATTGAAGAAGATGCAAAGCTTGAGGATATGTGGACAATGTATTTTGATGGTGCTATTAATTTATCAGGGAAAGGGATTGGATCAGTTCTCATTTCCCCCAAAGGGAAGAAATTTCCAGTGGCTGTCAAGATATGTTTCAAAGTCACTAACAACATTGCCAAATATGAGGCCTGTGTCAGTGGATTATTAGCAGCCATTGAACTAAAATTGCAAAACCTAAAAGTGTTCTGTGATTCAGCTTTAATCATTTATCAGGTGAATGGTGAGTGGAAGACCAGGGATTCCAAGTTGATTCCATATAAAAAATATCTCACTCAACTCGCTGAAAGGTTTGAAGAAATTACTTTTAGTCATTTGAGTCTAGATAAGAACCAATTTGCTAATGCATTAGCTACTCTAAATGCTATAACAAAGATTGAGGAGTGTGGTGTTGTACAGCCTTTGCAAATTGAGGCTAGGGATACCCCAGTTTATTGTATGGTAATTGAGGGGGAGTTACTTTGGCAAAAAAAAAATTTGAGGAGGAGTTAGATGGTAATCCTTGGTTTCATGACATTCAACAGTATGCTTTACACCGAAAATATCCACCTGGAGCTAATAAGAATGAGAAGAAATGGATTCGTCGGACTATTCTTGAATACTTCCCTAGCGGAGAGATCCTTTACAAACAGGGATCTCAATGCGAGTTATTGCGATGTGTGAATGCAAAAGAGGCATAGTCCTTGATGTTTGAGATTCATGAAGGAAATTGTGGTGCTCATACCAGTGGTCATATGATGGCAAAACAGATCCAGCGACAGGGGTATTATTGGATTACCATGGAAACTGATTGTATCAATTATGTTCGGCGGTGTCACAAATGCCAAATTTATGCTAACAAAATCCACGCTCCCCTTTATGCTATTTATAATATGGTGGCACCATGGCCTTTCTCAATGTGGGGAATGGATATGATCGGACCTATTTCTCTAAAGGCATCAAATGAGCATCGTTTTATTCTGGTGGCAATTGATTATTTTTCCAAATGGGTAGAAGCGGCTTCATTCACCAATGTTACTTAAAATGTCGTGGTAAGATTTTTGAAAAGTGACATAATTTGTCGTCATGGTCTACCTAAGAGTCTCATCACGGATAATGCCAAGAATTTGAATGGAAAAATGATCCATAATATCTGTCAAAAGTTCAAAATTAAGCATCACAACTTTAGTCCATACAGGCCAAAGATGAATGGAGCAATAGAAGCTGCTAATAAGAACATCAAGAAGATTATCCAGAAGATGGTGATTACTTATAAAGATTGGCATGAGATGTTGCCTTTCACCCTTCATGCTTATCGGACAGTAGTTCGTACATCTACTAGGGCAACTCCATATTCACTGGTGTACGAAATGGAAGTTGTAGTTCCTGTTGAAGTGGAAATTCCTTCTTTGCGAGTTCTAATGGAAGTTGAATTAGAAGAATCATAATGGGCTCAAATTCGTTATGAACAACTAAACATTATAGAAGAAAAGCGCTTAATTGCCATTTGTCATGGGCAGTTCTATCAAAAGCGAATGGCCAATGCTTATAACAAAAAGGTGCGGCCACGAAAGTTTAAGCCTGGCGATTTGGTAGTAAAGAAAATACTCCCTAATCAAGAAGATCCCAGGGGTAAATGGGCACCTAACTATGAGGGACCGTATGTGGTGAAAAATGCCTTCTCGGGAGGAGTTCTCATTCTGACCAACATGGATGGATATGATTTACCTAAGCCAGTAAATTCTGATGTAGTAAAACGTTATTATGCTTAATGATATTCACAATTTCTTTATTTCTTTCATTTTTTTTTGTATATATAGCTTTTATGTCTTTTATGTTAATGATTATGTAATTAGTAGAAAAAAAAAAAAAAAGAGAAAAGTCCATGCTATAATATTTCAAGAAAATAAAAAAATAAATAAAAAGAGAAAAAAATAAATAATAATAAATAAAATAATAATAAAAATAAAAATCAAGAATGAAAACCCGAAAGGGCGTTCTTTAAAAAAAATAAAGAATGAAAACCCGAAAGGACGTTCTTGAATACAAAAAAAAACACCGAAAGGGCATCTTCGGGAAATAGAGGATATAAGGGGAGGTTCGGAAAAAGTGAATAAATGGGTGATCGGCTTTGAAAGAGTACTGGATGAAACAACAAGCAACAATAATAATCTTTGACTGCAGTATATCATCATTCATAGCACCAACAAAATTGACAAAGTTGTTACAGAGGGCATCAATATCCTCCTTATCCTTTTCTCTTTTTCCAATTATTACGAATACCATTCATGCATTTCCATAATTTATCTTCCCTGATATAATAATTTTTCTCCTCTTTCAAAAGTGCTTTCTTATTATTAAAATGTCTTTAGTAAGATAGAGTTCTCTTTGGCAAATATCATAACTTTTTTATAGAGCACACTTTTCGGATAGTCTCACTATTATCAAGTTTTCAATTTTTGTTTACAGGGACAACAACTAGATGAATGTATAATTAAGGGCATTAAAGAATAAAGCAGTGCAGGGGCAAAGTGATGGACACATGATGGCATAGCACACCCTGGGGGCAATAACCCATATTAACTTATTCCTAAAACAACTAGACCCAAAAATCCAAATCAAAATACAATAATACTCCTGAACTCATATTCACCTGCTGGACTTTATTTCCTTCTTTCTTACTAAACTTGGGGCAACGCTTAATGCCTTTATGGCTTTCAATTTGATCCTAGTTCTTCATCTAGTCTAGTGTATGCAACTGAGGATTCAGAGATTTTCTACTGGGTTGACCAATACGAGGTATCTTATGCCTCCAAGTACTTGTATAACTGAGCATTTATATGTGAAGGTAAATATGTTAACAGGTTTTTACATTAGAAGCATGCTTGAGGTAACCTAAAAAAAAACAAACAAACTTTTGCTTTGAGTTAGCAGAATTCAAAGAGCTGCCTTCAATCCAAAATAGTCTAGTGCTTCGCGACAATGCATGAGACCTCATCACAGTCAGCATTTTCTTTACTCATTTCCTGTGCTAATCTTTAGCACATAAAGCTTGTCAAGAAGGAGCAAGATTGCTAACACCGTTGTGTGTAAGTTGCAGTCTCCCATTTATATTTTTATCATTGGTGCACTTCCATTAATTTTATCATTGGTGTTGATTTCTCATTGGTGCATTTTCTTTAATTGCATCATTGGTGTTGTTTTCCATCTTTGCATTTTCATCGCTTTCATTATATTCATACATTTCGGAAATTTGCTGCATTAAGAATTTCTGCAATTTAATTTTATGCATTTTCATTGATTGATTGAATTTTAATTTCATTAAACTATTGTTTCAAGTTTAATTTTCTGCATTTTAATTTCATGCCATTGATTTAAATTTAATTGATTAATTCAAATTTAATTGCATTTAATTTCATTGACTGGTTTAAATTTAAATTTAATTTCATTGTTGGATTGATTGATTCAAATTTAATTTCATTGTTGGATTGATTGATTCAAATTTAATTTCATTGTTCGATTGATTGATTCAAATTTAATTTCATTGTTATATTGATTGATTCAAATTTAATTTCATTGTTCTATTGATTGATTCAAATTTAATTTCATTGTTTAATTGATTGATTGAAATTTAATTTCACTGTTTAATTGATTGATTGAAATTTAATTTCATTGTTTGATTGATTGACTCAAATTTAATTTCATTATTTAATTGATTGATTTAAATTTAATTTAATTTTTTTAATTGATTGATTCAAATTTAAATTCATTGTTTAATTGATTGACTCAAATTTAATTTTATTGTTTGATTCAAATTTAATTTTAAAACTATTGATTCAAATTTAATTTTCTGCATTTAATTTCTTTGATTGATTTAAATTTAATTTCATTGATTGATTCAAATTTAATTTTTTTTATATATACCATTGATTTAAGTTTAATTTTCTGCAATGTAATTTGATTTTATGTCATCAATTGATTCAGTTGGCCAAAATATATATCTTTTATTCTTTACTCGTTTTCTGTTTTGAAGAGATTTTCTTTTCACCACAGAAAACTTGTAAAGAGGGGTAACTGTAGACACTATATTTTGTCTAGAAATTTTTAATTTTTTTTAAATATAGAAAATTTTGGAAAAAAATAAAAACAAAGATTTGTTTAAAACTTGAAATTATCAATACTTTCAACTGTAGATACTATATTTTGTTCAGGATAATTTTAAAAAAAATTATTTTTAAAAGAATATACAGAGATTTTCAAAAAATATATATATATTAGAAGTTGGTGTTAAAATTTAATGATAGATTCTTTAAATATAAAAAGAAATTATATTATTATTATTCTTTATATATTTGATATTGATTTGATATTTATTATTTACCAATTTAATTTAATTATTTATTTTTGTTCCTTGTAAAAACTTTATTTCAATTTTAAAAGCCACATTGATTCTATTTTTTATTATTTACCAATTTCATTTAATTATTTATTTTTGTTCCTTTAAAAATTTTATTTTTAGCATTTAGTTTCAAATAAAAAAATGGATAAAAATAATTACAAAGATAATAAAATTTTATTGTATTTTTATTTTTTTACTTTTGATTTTATTTTTAGACCATTAGATTAGCATCTTAAAATCTTAATTGATCTAAGCCTTTTAAAATCTTTTGAATCCTAGCCTTTAAAATCTAGAGTAGCCCTCAAGTTTTAATCTAGGCCATCAATATCATTTTATTTGTTTTACCATTTTTGCCCTCAAGGGGCATTTTAGGAAAAAGAAATCTTGAGGGGATATTTTAGTATTTTCATCCTCATGGTTTTAACCTAATTTCCCCTAGCTCTCACCCTCTGCAGGAATGATGAGCCGCCTAGACACTGTCTCTCTCTCTCTCTCTCTCTCTCTCAATTTTTCTCTCTAACCCGAGCTTCTCACTTAAAAAAAAAAAACCATAATCACCAGCCACCACTGAGATTGATCAGAGCTTTATCTCAAACCAGCTCTCAACTCTCTATAACTATCTCACAGATTCCTCACATTCAACTTTCACAGCCCGCCCTCGCCTCAGACTCTCTCCCCATCAAGACCCTCACTAGAACACACACACACACATACCTAGATAACCATCACCGGTGAACCCACAGGGACGAGCTCCATCTCCATCTCTCACGCAATCAAACTTAGCCTATAACCCAAGACCCAGCTTCCTTAAAGCCCGCAACCAAAGTGTAATACCCCGAACATGCATGTATAAACTTCTATTTTATCATATGAATGAATTGCAAGTGTTATAGCATATATATTGAAGAGTTAGATTGATCATAATTGAGAATTGAACTTAGAGATTTGAAACGCATGGTATAGAGTTGCAGAGCGTGATTCACGGGTGTTATATGTAAGTTGTGACCACTACCGTTGGTGCGATGGTGACTGCAAACTCTTCTATCTGATTTTGGAAGTGTGAGGCCTCGCCCGAGCACCGGTTCGATCCGCTAGAGGGGATCGAAATGCTCATTCGGGTTTAGTCTCACGATGGAACCCTCGGGCTCAGATTGATTGATTTTGAAAAGGTGCATTAGGATTCTCCACCTATATTTTATTCTATTTGAGAAAAATTAAGGAAAAAAACCCAATTGATTACTCCAAGTATTTATCCAATGGAAAAGTGCACTAGCCCTCGATTACCAAAGAGGATTCGAAGACTAGGTTTTTAGTTTATTTAATTAATTTGGCAAGTTTAATGCTAAATGGCTTAAAATGATTTTATGAACAATTAAATATGCATGAATTAAAGTAAAGTAAAGCAATAAAGAAAATAACAGAAGTAATAAAGGAATTAAATAAAGGAAAAAAATAGAAATCTTAAACTTACAATATAAACCAAAATAGAGGATACTTCCTCTAGCCCTTATGGGTTCTAGGAGAGTCACACATTCCCAAATTTAAATCCATAATAAAAGTAACTAAACAAAGAAATAAATGAAAACACAAAATCTAAATTATATGAAGAAAGTGAAAGAGAAAGAAAGTTCATTTTAATTGGATTTGATGCTTTAGACAAGCATGCCTACGTATCCCTTTGAATGGAAATCAAAATCTACGTAGTTCGCCCTTCTTGCAAAGGGGTTTTTTTTAGTCTGAGCCTTTTATCATGTTTTGGTTCATTGATTAAAAGGTGGGTTGATTAATTGATTTTAACCAAACAAGATTTATTACTAAGTTGTTAGCTATTTCAGATTTTAATTAACAAACAAGAAGCATTGATTGATTAACAAGTTAATTAATTCAGATTTTAATTAACATGCCTTTCTAAAGTGATAAGAAGACAGGGATTAAGGAGAAAGGGAACATGTAAAGAAAATGGGGAAAGCAACAAACTAAGAAAAATAAAAGAACTAACTAAAAGAAAGGGGATAAAAAGAAAAGGGGATATGCAAAGATACTATAAAGGGGGAAATGAAATAGACAAAGTGATATAATATAAGCTAAACTAAAAAGAAAATAAAAAGTAAATAGAAAGAAAGAAAATAAAGAAAATAAAATAAATAAATAACTAAAAGAAAAGAAAAGAAAGAAAATAAATACCTTGCAAGGACGGGGCTTAGGGATGTATGGATGAAGCAGACGACCGGATCACAGTTCTACCTTCTCAGCTTGGCAGAACAACAGCCTTCGAACGGCTACTAGGACAGTGTTGTTAGGGTTTCCCTCGAACTGATTTGAGGAGAGAAACCTCGAAACGACCACCCAAAAACCAAATAAAAACTTTAAACTAAAAGGTACGTTCTTTTCGAACCAAACCTTAAAAACTGCTTGCTTTTGATCAATTAACTTGATTTAGCAAGTAGTGAGTGTGTTTTTCAGAGCTAAAAGGGGACGGTTTATATAGAAAGAAGGTAGGAGGCAGGTCTTCATGTTTTCCAATGTGGGATCGTGAAGGGTGGTATGTGACCGCATACAGTCATACGGTGACCACATGGCAGTATGCGGTCATAAAGTGGTGACCGCATATGGCCATGTGGTGACCGCATGGCAGTATATGGTCATGCAATGGTGACTGCATATGGCCATGCGGTCACCGCATAGGCCTATGCGATCTTGGGCCCGCATCAGCTTATTCGGCCCGTTTTTGACTCGTTTCAACCTGTTTCAATTTTCGAGACCCAAGGACTGTCTTCAAGGTTCAGTAAGGTATAGAAGGGTGTAATTTAAACGTTTAACAGTTACCCCGTTTATCAGAATTGTCTGTCTGAATTGGTGATTCTAATAAGTGTGAAAACGGATTGATGTTGGATGGATTTGAGTAAAACGAAGGTTCCGATTTGATTTGGAAGGTCCAGTTGGGTGGCATGTCAGTTTTCAGGCATATTTGACCTCATTTGGATTGTTTTCCATTTTTAGGGTATTTTTGATTTTCTGGTATTTCTGTCATAACAGGGGCATCCCAATTCTGATCCAGGCAAATGAGGTATCTGACGAAAGAGAAAATATTGTGAACACGCTGGAACTGACGATGCCAAATTCTGGCTTGAAACGGATCCAAAATCGCGTCCCACATGATTTGGCAGCATAAAGTTACTATGCAAATAGACCCCTATATAAAGGAGTCACCTCTTCACTTTTCAACACTTTCTTCATTTTGTTAAATTTCACTCTCTCTCTAACTTTCATTTTCTCTAACTTCTCTCTAGCATTATCTTTTCTCTCAACTCTCTCAAAAATTCCTTATGGCTTCCTCTTCAGCTAGTAGTCGCCATTATCGGAGCTACCAAGCCCCGCGGGAAAATACCAACCCATCATATCTACTTCAGGAGCCAGATCATCATGTGTCTCAGACTCGCGCCATTGAGGTATTTATTCTAACTTTCCCTGTTTCATGGTTAGTTTACACAAAAACATATAGATGGCATGCAATTAAATTTTTTTTTTTTTTTGCAAAAACAACAAATACTATAAATATAAGAATTAGAGGAGGTAGGACAAACCTGGGAGCTTTAGTTACTTACTTGCAGACCCATGAGTCTGTCCGTGATTGGATTAAGCCATCTGGTTTGCTCAATCTTCTATACTTGGATTATACCCATGACGGGAATCTTCCTCTATTGGGAGCTCTGGCAGAAAGGTGGTGGGATACCACCAACACATTTCATTTTCCATATGGGGAGATGACTATGACTCCCTCAGACTTGAGTATGCTTTCGGGGCTTCATTTTCTTCCTCAGACTCTTGAGTTTTATCAGGATTGGCATTCAGTTGCCACTGAGAGATTGGTTGAGCTGTTGGGTGTCGAGCCACCACGTGTAGATGTCCATATTTCCAGGGTATGGCCTCGGAGTCATATCGATTTGATCACTTATGTTGGATTTCCTGCTACTGATGAGCAGGCTGCTTGCCTCATTATGTTACTAATTTTAGGCTGCTCATTTTACTACACGATGAGGGAAACTATTGACCTGAATGTCCTTCAATCCCTGAAGGACTTGACTGTTATTAGAGAGTATGATTGGGGTGGATTTGCTTTATGTGTCATGTATAGGGAGATGTCTGATTTCTCCCGAGGAGTATTTACAGGATTGGGTGGGACCCATATCATTTGGGAGGTACACCCTGATGCTTTATCTCTCTTTCTTGTATGTTTGCCCCCAGCCTATCTGTTTTGACTGCTTTTTGTTTTGCAGTGCTGGGCTTATGAGCACTTTAGATTCCTAGCTCCTCCTCTGAGGAACACTACCATTGAGCATCTTCCCTATGGTTACCTATGGCAGACAGAGAACAGGGGCTGCTATGAGAGACAAAGCTTCTCCGGGATACGAGCCTATTTTGCCTAGCTTGATGCTTCTCAGGTATTGACTGCTTCTTTTTCTGTATTTAACACTTGGTTCCTTTTCTCTTGTCTGACATACACTTCTCTTCTGCAGATTCAGTGGACACCTCATACTACCAGACTCATGTTTCTAGGATAGTGATTGGAGTCTAGCTCGGCTCTGTCTACTTATCGATTTCTTTTACGCTTTCGGTCTGATCGGATGTTCTATTTGGGAGAAAGAGTCTGGGGACAAGTCACTGGGAATAGGATTGTCCCAACTGATCCGCCTCTGGAGATGCGTTATAGGCATCACATCCAGGATCAGGATACACTGGTGGCAGGCATTCTAGCTGATCGATTCTTGGACTTGGATGCTGATTATGATGAGTTTTGTCAGGCCTTTTTGATGCCAGGTGTGCCTTCCTGGATGGTCCAGCCCACCTCAGCCATAGACGATCAGCAGCTGCTTCTGCATATGGTCCTCCTCCAGCTGAGAGGGGAACTGGTGGAGATCCTAGCCTGAGTGCTTCTGCAGGGCCTGCTTCACATAAAGCTGAGTCTAGGGGACATTTTCTCAGTATCTTTAGACTGGGGGTCAGGTGGACTATTTTTCTTGTGCTCATGGACTAAAGCGGTTTGAGATCCCAAGGGATCTTCCTTCCGGCTTTGCTCCTTTTTCGGACGACATTACTGAGGTATGTAGTTCTGAAAAACTGGTTACTTTGAAAGGATCACACATCAGTTTCCTTTACCCTTTTCTCTTTTTCTACCTTGTAGGTTTCGGTAGATTGGGCTTGCCATACGTATGAGATGGTTGGCCGACTGCGAGCTGTTGTGTCTTCATCCTTGACCCAGATTAGTTACTAGGAGGGCAGAGAGGATGAGTCTCCACCACCGAGGAGGAGGCATTGCCACACTAGCTTTTCCTTTTTCTGTTTTCCCTATCATTTTGATTACATAGATTCTATGTTTGACTTATATGGATGTATGCATATATGGATGATGTATTGACCTATCTTATATGAAATGACTATGTTATGACACATATATTTATGGGATTTATGTATGCTTGCAAATGCATAATAGGGCTCAATGTCACTATTATTATTATTATTATTATTATTATTATTATTATTATTATTATTATTATTATTATTAT
>CATKHJ010330798.1:0-14207 GCA_949750685.1 Vernicia montana | reverse complement strand
TGGGATTATAGTGTAATTATAGCCGGTACCATGCCGGATTTTCATTGGAATTATTAGTGCGTATGGGTTCTACGGGTTATCGGTACCCTTATGGTTACCCATGCCCTAGGACCGTCACTGCTCAGAAGTTGGGCTGTGACAGGCTAGAAGTTACAGATTTTACCTTTCTGACCAGATTGTAAGGGCATATGATAATACCAAGAGAGAGGTTCTTGGGGTGGCTACAATAAATGTGAAAATTGGGCCCACTTCTTTCACCATTCATTTTCAAGTGATAAATATGCCTTCATGTTTCAATCTGTTACTTGGAAGGCCCTAGATCTACCAAGCAAAAGCAATCCCTTCCTCTCTACACCAAAAAGTCAAGTTTCCTTTTAAAAAATGAGGTTGTTACAATTAAGGGGGATATGCACAAAAAACCTAAAGTCCCAAGCTCTATCCCCATCCTGGAGATTCAACCTGAATTGTCTATTTACCCACTTTCTAGTTTCTCCTTCATGCAGTTCATTGAAGGCGAAGAGGGTAAAAAGTTTGTCTCATTTGATTTTGACCCATTCGGGAATGTTACGGTTTCTAACATACTTAGAAAAATGAACTATTTTCCTGGTTTAGGTCTTGGAAGGAGCCAACAGGGCTTGAAGTCCTTTTCAGATTATCTAGTTGCTATGCCACCTTTTGGGTTGGGATATGATCCCACTGACGAGGATCTCATAGAAGTAGAGAAATGGACCAAGGAAAGAGTGGTGGCTCTTAGACGAGGTGAGACCTATGACTAGCCAATGCGCCTTTATTTTAAAACCTTAAATAGGTATTTTGTAAAAGAAGGTGACACGATTCCTTACTGTAACTTTCCTGAACCCTAGGTTTGCCCTGTTACTAGAAAATTGATCCCAGGACTTGAAATCTTTTATGATGTCAGGCTTGAACTAGAAGATTATGAGCCAGTTTACATGCTTAGTCAAGATTAGGAAGAGAACATGGAAGCTAGTCTTTTTGATGGAATGTTCATGCTCACTTTTGAGGAGGAGAAAGCTGACCCGTCCACCTTAATTCAATCAACTGAGTCTGAGCTGCAAAATTGGTCCTTTGAAGAGAGCCTTTTCTAGTTTTCCGAATCAGAATCCCAGTCTGAGTCAAAGCCTTCTCCAGATTTGTCTTCTGAATCTGTGTCTTCAATTTCTTCTATTTCTAGTGATGATATTGATGTAACTGACCTTGAGGGGCCAATTTTCTAATTTGATGTAAATTGGAACCTATCCCCATTTGAATTCAATAAAAATTTTGCCTTTTCCTCTTACGATCTTATGTCTTCATTTTTCTTTGATGTTCCAGCTTTTAAATCTAACTTTAATGAGACATCAAATGAAAAAAAATGAAATAAAAGAAGATGCAATTAAAGAGCCAATAAATGTTGGCACCTATGATGCACTAAAAACTACATTCATTGCATTTGCATGCATAAATAGGGATCAAACAGAAGAGATGGTCAAAGGGTTTCAAGATTGTTTTGCATGGTTCCCCAAGGACATGATAGGTCTGGATCTGAGCATAGCTGTTTACAAAATTTTAGTCTATCTAGACTCCAAGCCAGTCAAACAGAAGCTGCGAAGACTCAGATTGAATGGTCCATACTAATCAATGAGGAAACTGCCAAGCTACTGGACCATAACTTCATCGAGCCCATCAGTTATCCATCTCGGCTTGTTAATATTGTGCCGGTTCCTAAGAAAGATGGCAGAGTCAAAATGTGTGTGGACTATAGGGATTTGAATAAGGCTTGTCCCAAGGATGATTTCCCCTTACCTCACATTGACCTTTTTATCGATCGCATGGCAGGTTCTGAAATGGTTTCCTTAACTGACTTGGCTGCGGGATACAATCAGATAATGGTTCATCCTCCTAATAAAGAGAAAACAGTTTTCATCACCAAATGGGGTATCTATTGTTACCGAGTTATGCCATTTGGGCTCAAGAATGCTGGGACAACATACCAAAAGATAGCAACTACCATTTTCCATGATATGATGCATAAAGAGATTGAAGTTCATGTTGATGACATTGTAATAAAGGGCACAACTGCTGAAAAACATTTAAAAGCATTAAGGTGATTCTTCCTTAGACTTTACCAGTACAATCTTAAACTCAATCCTGCCAAGTGTATCTTTGGGGCTTCATCTGGGGTATTCTTAGGACACATGGTTAGCAAAAAAGGTATAAAAGTAGGTCCTGCAAAATCGAAGGCAATTCTAGAAATGCCATCTCCTAAAACAGAAAAAAGAGATCAGAGGTTTTCTCGGATGACTCTAGTACATTAGTCGATTCATCAATCAACTGGCTGATGTATATAGGCCCATTTTCAAGCTACTCAGAAAAAGTGCCTCAAATCAATGGAATGAAGATTGTTAGAGAGCCTTTGACCAGATCAGGCAATACCTATTGAACCCACCAGTATTACAATCATCAAGGCCGGGGAAACCATTGTTACTCTACCTATCTGTAACTAATGAAGCAATGGGGGCAATGCTTATTCAAAATGCCCTTGATTCTAACAAAGAAAATGCCATCTATTACTTGAGCAAAAGAATGTTGTCTCATGAGCTTAAGTACAACTGTATAGAAAAGTTATACCTTGCTCTAGTATGGGTTTGCCACAAGCTGTAACACTACCTCAGCTCTTATACAACTCATATCCTTGCTGATAAGAGCCCTTTGAAATTTCTTATGGAAAAGCCAGTTCTTGATAGTAAGATGGCAAGATGGATGGCTGTATTGGCAGCCTATGATCTTAAATATGTACAGCGAAAAGCAATCAAAGGAAGCATAATGGCGGATCAGGTAGCTGCAACCCCAGTAGATGATGAATGGTATGAACATGAGTTCCCTGATGAGGATATCTTGATGATTAACAATGAAGTTTGGAAGCTCTACTTCAACAGGGCATCTAACAACAAAGGGTATGGTGCTGGTATTATGTTTATTACACCAAATTGGAAAAGCCTATCCATATCCATCAAACTGAACCTTGAGGTAACAAACAATAAAGCAGAGTATGAATCATGTATTTGTGGCCTCGAAGCAGCAGTAAGGCTTAAAATCAAGTATCTTGAAATTTATAGGGACTCGAATCTGATAGTGTTCCAAGCCTTAGGAAAATGGAAAATAAGAGAAGAGTATTTGGTTCCTTACCATAAATGCTTGGATGAATTGGTAGCCAATTTCTACGAGTTATCTTTCCATTACCTTCCAAGAACGAAGAACATATTTGCTGATGCTTTAGCAACACTCGCTTCAATGCTTGATATAAGCGATGGTTTCATAATCAGGCCCGTCATGATTGAAGTTAAGCATGAACCAGGATGCATAACTCATTGTTTGAATATACACGCCGCTGATAGTAGACCATGGTTTGGGATATCCTAAACTATATCAAGAATGGACTCTATCCTGAAGGGGCCTCTAAGACATAAAAGAAGACTTTGAGATAGCTATCCAAGGGATTTATTCCAAATGGGAAAGTGCTCTACAAACAGGTTTGAGATAATATCCATCTAAGGTGTGTTACTGAAGAAGAAGCCCAACAAATCATGGAATGGATGCATAGTGGCAATGAGGGCCTACACATGAATAGGATTGCTTTAGCCCACAAGATCGCGAATCAGAGTTACTTTTGGCTTACCATGAATAAAGATTGTGCAAAGTATGTGCAAAAATGTCATAAATGCCAAATTTATGCCAAGCTCCAAAAACAGCCTCATGTACTTTTATCACCAATCACCACTCCTTGGCCATTCGCAACTTGGGGCCTTGACGTCATTGGCAAGATAAACCCGAAATCTTCTTGAGAGAAAGGAAAAATGAGAGAAAATCATAAGGAAAAACACAATGGAAGTCCTACTAGGTCAAAAGATAGCATACATCACATCACGTTCATAAAACATAACATAAAGTGCAATATCATCCCAAATACATGCATACATGGCATATGTAAATAAATAAAAATAGGTCACTGGCGGCCACACCTAGGTCTGCGATGCTCCCACCTAGGCTCCTCTTCACGCTCCTCTACCATCTCATCCATGTCATATAAGATGGTGCTCATAGAAAATGCATACTGGCCCACAAGGTCGTAATGGTGGTGGACAGACTCCATCATAACCTAAAAATAAAAAATGAGGTCAGACAAAAGAGTCATCAAAAAATAAGTAAGAAGCAGCTGTACAAAATCATACCTCTATAATACCCTCAGGAATGGTAGGGAAGAATGCCGATCGCTCATTAGAAAGATCATAACGACGAGATCGACCATCATAAGAGACATAATTTAGATGGGCAGGTATCTAAGTAAGACCAGTAGATGGGGGAATCGAGGTAGTCGGATCTCCCATAAAAGCATCCGGAGCCAGAACCGAACCACTAGCCCTGAGAAGTGAAGGACTAGCCATAAAACCTGAAGCACCAACTCTAGGGCCCATGCTCTCAACTCTCATAGGGGCAGAACTGCTAGCTCTGAAAAAGGGTCCTCGTGAAGTGCCTGAACTATACCCCTAGTGTATTGATCTCCATGATACATCTAATAGAGGTATGCCCTACATCAAATAAGTCTCACAGAACTCATCATAGTCAGCATCAGGTAGAATATAATCCAGACAAGGTACCCCTATAATCCAATCATCCTTTCCCAGGATGGCCAGACCATATCTCATATCTACAAGAGGAGGCTATGGCACAACTCTCACTCCTGTAATCTGTGCTCTCACCCTCTCTCCTAGGAAGAACATCCTCAAAGCCTCGCAACGAAGAAAGAGGCGACAGGAAGATAAGCCTAAACTCGACTTGATCCGATCAGGTATCCATTTTGCCAATCTCTGAAATGGAGTCCATCTTGCCTGTAAAAAAGACCGCAAAATAAGAAGTGAAATGCAAATAAGCAAGTCTAAGTTGAGTTCAAATAAAGAATACCTGGTCTACGCTCAAAGTAGCAAAAGTCTTTCTGCAGATCTTAAAAGACGGTGTCATATACATATTCCTGTTGGACACCCTCTAGAGGCGTCCATATGGTGGGTCAATAGCAGTAGACTCTCTCAGAGGCGAGGCTAGCATCGGGAAGTGCTTATAGGCCCAGTACTGTAAGAGTAAATTTTGATTAGTCAACTACCAGATAGGGGACAGGAAAAAAAAAAAAAGCTATTTGATAAAGTACAATACTCACCTCCAGTACAACATAAGTACCACTAAGCGTCCCACAAGAAATAATGCACAACTCATGGTACATAGCACAAAGACTAATACCTCCCCAGTCCAACTCACCAATCTCATCCAAGTTCACTAGATAGCGCAGAACACTCATACTAATGTTATCTTTATTGTTATGCAAGAAAGTGCAGCTCAAAATAATCAAGGCATATAGCCTGGCACCCTGGTCGATAGTGTACCGATCCGGTGTCTGACTCACGGTAATTAGGGTGTGGTGGAGCCAAGAACGTAGGACATAGGGATTCCCGCAAGGAGGGTCCGCACAAATCAATGCGGTCATCTCTGTGGCAGGAAGCTCAGTCCATAAAGTGTAAAGCTTAAGAGGGCGAGATCCGAAATGCATACCCGTAATCATGCTCCACTCGAAAGAGGTAATTGTCATCTCACCGCAAGAAAGATGGAATGTATTTGTGGTATCCCACCAACGCTCTGCCAAGGCTCTGACTATAATGGTATTGACGCTACTTGATGTTTAGCTCCAACCACCCGAGCAAGCCAGATGGCTCGAGGCACTGACGGATGGCTTCCTGACCCTCCAATAAAATACGAACTAGCTCCATGACACTTCTGCCTCCCCTAGGCCTCAGCTGTACACGCTAAAAAAAAAAAAATTTATTATTATTATTATTATTATTATTATTATTATTATTATTATTATTTATTTTATGTGTGAATGAATTAACCAGAAATGTAGGAATAAAACATACCTGAAGGGATCTAGTGTGACTAACATGGCGATCCGGCTCTTTCAGCAATATCTCAGGGTCTTGAATGCCTATTGTTGGTTGGTGTGGAGGCTCCGTGGAGATAAAGGAAATAAAATAGAGTATAAAAGACAAAGAGAGAATGTATAAAGAGAAAGAGAGAAAGTATAGAGAGAAAGAGTGAAAATGGAAATGGAAAAGAGAAGAGGGATATATATAGGCAAAAAGGTGATCCCCACAATAATTGCACCTTTTGACTTTTTGATTCAAAGGTCCAAATCACGTGGTTTTGGTATAACAAGCTCAGTTTAAGTCAGAATTCAATTTTGTTCGAAGCAATAGGTTCGTATGATTTTTATCTACCTTGGAACAGACGGGGTCTCAATCGGAGTTCTGAATCTTCCAAAATTTGTAAAAACTTCAGAAATTTAAAAATGGCCAGGAAATTGGAAAACAATCCAAAAAGAGTTAGAAAAGCCCAAAATCAAACATGGCATCTTATCATAGCTCCTAAAGCAGACAAGGATCTTCAATTTTCTCAGAACGGTATCAAAACCCTTCTGGTTCATACTTATCAGATCCAGTCTCTGACTGGCCAAATCTAATAAGAGGGCAGCTGTGAACCCTCAAAATTGCACCTTCAGACGACTAGTTATCAATTGCGAACTCATAGAATCCAACCAAATCTAAATCGGATAAAAAATGGGCCAAAACAGTGCAGAACCTGGTCGATCCGGGCGGAAAGCTGAACCAGGCCTGAATCAGTTTGGGTGGCATCAAAAGTGCGCCGCCCGAACGGGCGGCATGGAAAGCCTGCCACAGAGGCACGCGGCACCACGTGTGTGCCGCCGATGCTGCTGATGGCTTCCGAGCTTCCTTCCTCTATGAATACAACTTCACTTCTAACTGTTGGAAGAGGAGGACAGACTAAAATACATGATTTCTGTTTATTTTATGACCAAAATTCTGCTGATTTTAATATTAGAAAATCATTTTTTATATTAAAATCTACCACTTTCAAATTTATTTTAATTTAATTTTGAAGATATTATTATTTGTAATTATTTCTCTGTTTTGTTTGAGTTAACCTTTATGTTTAAGGTCCAATTTTGGAGTTCCTGATCCAAAATGGAGCTCAGATATGGAATTAAGTTTGTCCCATTCGTGAGAAAACCAAGAAAAGTAAAGGTACCTCTTTCATTTTTTTTTAATTCTAAATTCAGATATGGAATTCCTCTCTTCTATGTTTCTTCAGGTCTAAATCTGAAAGGATGTAAAATTTATTAATTTAAAATCTGAATTAAATTAATAAACCAAATCAATTTTTTTTATCAAAATCCCTCCTTCGTAAGAAGGAAAAACTGTGTGGGGTTTGATTCCTATTTAAATGAATACGCAGGCATGCCAAACTTTAAAGCATCAATTCCAAAATATTTTTAATAATATTTTCCTTTTTTTTTTTTTTTTTTTTTTTTACTTTTATGAATTTTCTTTATTAAATTAATTGAGAAATATGTGTTTTTCCTAGTATTTTTAGGGGGCTAGAGGAAAGATCCTCTATATCATATTTTGCTTTTTGGTGTTGTAATTAAGTAAGCTTTATTTTTGTTGATTTGCTTTATAATTGTCATTCACATAAGTTTTTGCATCATTTATAATTGTTTCTTTCATCATTTTTATTCTTGTTCATTCATACATGAAAATCATCTTTTACATAAAAATTATTTTGCATCTTTAGCCAAACTAAAAATTATTGTTCATTACTAAAACCTGAACTCCGAGCCCTCTTTAGTCACTCGCGGATTAGTGTTTTTCTAGTGGGATGATTTAAAATAAATTGGAGTCATTAATGAGTTTTTCTTAAATTTTTCTAATCAAAATAAATAAAATTAAAGTGGCGACTCCCTTTTACAATAATAAAATTGCAAAACACAATTTTCTGAACTCATAGCGAGTTCCAATCGTGGAGTTTCTCCTAAAGAGTACTTTAATCCTTTAGTGAATCGGACCGGTGCTTGAGCGAGGCCTCACAATATGAGAAAACTTAAAAGATAAATTCAGTATATGAAAAAGGTATAGGATTTAGATTTCATCAATTGACTACCTATAACTTCTCTATGTTTTTAATATTGGTTTTATCTTATTGGAATTAATGATGAGATTTCCCTAAATTAGATGATGTTCTCTCTCAAGATACAACATATATATTCATATTAACATTATATATACTCTCGTGATCACAAGAAATTAACACAGACCCATTAAATTTTATGGAAATCCTTTTTAACAATCACAAAAAAGTGTTCTTATTTCTAAATAACACATACCATAGGTCTAATATCTCAATGAACTAATACTATGCTTCCACTACCGTTACTTCATATAATATTTTTAATTCATGCAATCAATGACCAATTAATCACAAGTATTAAGTTTTAAGATAAAAGATTAATTTTAATAATTAATTCCCAATCAATCAAACATAGATAATTATAACAATTCAAAGGATTACATCTAAATCCTAGAAAAGAAAATTAGTTACTCATGATATAAAGAAAAGCAATCAATTCAATTAATAAACTTAAAGGAAACATTAATTAAACTATTATTGAAATTAAAGTAATAACGGAGAACAAAGGTTAAGAAAAAACTCTTGAATGAATTTAGATTAAGGGAAACTCCAAGTCTTCAATCTTGAATTCCTCTCTTGCAACACTTCTAAGAAAAACTAATAAAAATCTCTAAAGAAACTTACAAAGAATTTGAGGTAGAAAAACTTGATGACATAACTTCTAAAAATTCTAATATATATACACACACACACAAAAAAAAAAAATAAAACTTAGGTTTAGGAGGTTTAGGAAGTCTTTAAAAATCAAGAAAAATCCAAGTCCTAAAGTACCATTGAAGTTGAGTGAAAATAGGTAGAATTTTACAGAAGGAAAACTACTTCGCAGGCAAGTAAGAGGTTGCACGATTTTGCACAGGCTCCTTTGCACTGTTGTGCACTTTTCTTTTTTGTTTGGTGTCTAAAACTAACTTCAAGTAAACCCAAAAAATACTGCACAGCAGTGCACCTCCTGCCTTGCAGTGCCATGCAACTTTCTTGCATTCTGAAGTCGAATAAAAAATTTGGACAACTCTAAATTAAATGGCATGGCCGTCCACTAGGGGTGAGCATTCTGTCGGTTTGGTTTAAAATCGAACCGAACCAAAATAACCGAAATTAAATTTTTTATAAATTGAACCGAACTGAAGTTTAAGTGAAAATCAAACCGAATCAAACCAAAAAAGTTTGGTTCGATTTGATTTTTTGGTTTGACAGTTTTTTTTTTCTTTTTGTTATAATAAACTATATATATATTATTAATAATATATTATATATATATTAAAATTATTATATATAATATAATATATTGTATATATATATATATAATATTTACATAAATATATTAAAAATTTCGGTCGGTTTGGTTTAAATCAAAATTTTTTTTTTATAAAAATCGAATCGAACTAAAATTTAATTTTGTTTTCTTTTTTAAAAATCGAACCACTAAAAAAACCAAACCGAACTAATCGATTCGGTTTAGTGTTTCAGTTTCGGTTCGGTTTTGCTCACCCCTACCGTCCACAACCCATCTTGCACGGCTGTGCATAGCTTTTTATGCTATGCCTTGCATTCTTTTCTTTTTCTTGCTTCCAATCGACTTCATACCGATTAAACTTCAAACTTCTTTTTTACTTGAGTTTGCATAAGAATCCTCCAAATCTCCTAAGAATACATGAAAAAAACTATAAAAGTAAAAGTTAACCCCAAAAAAAAAAAAAATCAAAGCATAAACAACACATTAGATAGATTGATCTTACAAATTACTTTTGATAATAATATCATATTTCATACTTATCAATGGGGAGACCGCTTTTCTCGCGCCAGCGCACGGGTTCGTGCTTCTCAAAATGCACAAACTTGTGCTTTTCTTTAATTTTAGAAATTTAGTCTAGAAGCGTTTGAAAACGCACAGTCTCATGCTTCTTGCAGAGCATGGGCTCTTACTCCATCGGGTCTAATCATCTGATGAGGTTCTGCTGCATATGAGCTCATGCTTCTTATGTTGCATTGGCCCAAGCACTTCCTTTAACATCTTTGAGCTCTTTTCCTTGCACTAGCTTGTGCACTTAGAGGTGAACTAGTTCATTCACTTTGGTTTTAGGCTTTTTAGCTCCTTTTCTTCCATAAATCTTGCAAGAATTAAGTCAAACATATATAAATTCAAAAGAAATTCAAGCATATATATAAAGAAATATTTGGCACATCAAAATGTTAACTAGATGTCATCATTGGTGAATCTTGTTAGAAATAAATGATTAAAAATAAAATGAGTCAAAAATTAGTGGTAATTAAGCCAACTAATTTTTGACTAAATTGATTGGTAGCAACCAATTTAGACTAAATTGGTTGGTGGCAATTAGGTCAACTAATTTGGACCAAATTGGTTGATGGATGCCTATAAAAAGCATTGAGAGGAAGACAAAGATATAGCATAAGAAGAAGTAAAATTCCTTATATTTAGAGAGTTTAGAAAGTTTGAGAAAAATTCTCTAGGGCATATTTGAGATTTTTGGGTGTCAGAAAAATATTGTGAGTATATGTAGTTGTAACAATTTTCGCATAGTGAATATTTTTCTCTGGTTGTCTTTGACAACACCGTGGTTTTTTTCATTTTAGGAGTTTCCACGTAAATTTCTTGTGTTATCATTCTTCCATTATTTCTTTTATTATTCTTGCATAATTGTGATTTAGAAAAAATTGGATTAATTAAATAAAAATTTTCTAACAAGTGGTATCAGAGCTTCGGTTACGTGTACGTTAACTGTTTGTTTGTGTTGTGCAAGAAAAATGTCAGGCATCAGAGTTGATATTGAGAAGTTTAATGGGAGAATTAATTTTGGCTTGTGGCAAGTACAAGTCAAGGATGTGTTAATCCAATCTGGATTACATAAGGCTTTGAAGGGGAGACCGACCCCTGTGTCCAACGAAAAAGACTTAGAAAAATCCAAAATGACTGACGAAGAATGGGAAGAGTTAGACATAAAAGTTACAAGTCAAATACGTCTCTGTCTAGCAAAAAATGTTCTTGCCAATGTAATTGGATTGTCTACTACAAAAGAACTGTTGAATAAGCTGATGGAGTTGTACCAAACCAAAAATCTTTCAAATAGGTTGTATTTGAAATAGCAGTTTCATAAATTGTAGATGAGAGAAGGTACAAAAATTGAAGGTACAAAAATTTCAGACTATTTGAGTGTTCTGAATGGGATTGTTTCCGAGTTGGAATCTATTGGAGTGAAAATTGATGATGAAGATAAAATTTTGCATTTGGTCTTTTCCACCTTCCTACAAACACATGCAACCCATTTTGATGTATGGGAAGGATAATGTGAATTTCTCAGAAGTTGCTAGCAAGTTAATTTCTGAAGAAAGAAGGCTGAATGATGAAAGTAACAATTCTGCTGAAAATTCAGCACTGATAGTGAACGGTGATTGGAAGAAAAAGAAGAACTCCATGAAGAAACATGTTACATGTTGGGGGTGTGGGCAATCTGGGCACGTGAAGAAAAATTGCCAAAATGGTGGAGCTGGTTCAGTTAGTAGCTCCAAATTTAAAAACGCCGCTAATAATGTCTTCCATGATATGGGAGATGATGAGCTCTCTCTGTAAGGAGTTGTGTATGTCCTTTTGACATGTTGCTACCTACTAAGTTGCCATGAAAAAGGATGTGATTGGTAGCGGGTCCACAGGTTTGCACATGGGTATTGGCTGACGGTTATGCAAGATGTGTAATGGAATTGTTATCGATGGCTAATGAGCTTCCTGGTAAAGTCAGCAAGGAAGTTGCACCTTAATTTATTAGCAAGTTTTTTTGACATAAGCCGAAATGAAATTCTCAGAATTGGTGAATTAATTCTAAGTGGATATGCTTTTATGGTGGAGTATGATAAATTATTGTCATTTAGAATTATGACCATCGATGTTAGACAGTATTATAGTAGTTGTATATATATATATTTTTAATCATGGTGGAAATTGTTAGGAATAAATGATTAAAAATAAAATAAGTCAAAAATTAGTGGTAATTAAGCCAATCAATTTTTGACTAAATTGGTTGGTTTAGACTAATTAAATTGATTGGTGGCAATAAATTTAGACTAAATTGGTTGGTGGCAATTTGGTGGCAATTAGGTCAACGAATTTAGACCAAATTGGTTGATGGATGCTTATAAAAAGCATTGAGAGAAAAGCAAAGATATAGCATAAGAAGAATTAAAATTCCTTATATTTAGAGAGTTTAGAAAGTTTGAGAAAAATTCTCTTGGGTGTATTTGAGATTTTTGGATGTGAGAAAAATATTGTAAGTATATATGGTTGTAACAATTTTCATATAGTGAATATTTTTCTCTGTTTATCTTTAACAACACTATGATTTTTCTCTTTTTGAGAGTTTCCACTTAAATTTCTTGTGTTATCATTTTTCCATTATTTCTTTTGTTATTTTTACATAATTGTGATTTGGAGGAAATTGGATTAATTAAATAAAGATTTCCTAACAAATCTAACCTCACAGGTTTAGGCGACAACACTTAAATTTTTTTAAAAATTTTAGGGGGATGAAAATTATTTTTCATAAAATTTAGATAATTTTTTAATACATATTAAAGGTTTCTAAAAAATCTTATCCCTCACCCTAGGGATCACGATGCTATCTAAAAGTCAAAATAAAGGTAGGAAAAAACGACTTAAGTGTTGCTATAGCAAGAGGTCACAATGCTATCTAACTGTCAAAAGGCATATCAAAAAATGGATATAAATCGAATTTCTCCTAATGGAAAAGGCCAGACTATGTATTTCCATATATATGCTGCTTCTATATATTGAAAAATAGAACCCTTATATACAAAATACTTTATCAATAGAAGTGTGATGGTAGACCTGTAAAGAAGCAAGAAATGGAGGTGAACCTGCGTGCATGTGAGCTTTACTCAAACTAAGCCAAATGGTTGAATTTCATATAGCATGAAATATATGTGAGGCTTAGTACTTTTTTTTTTTTTTTTTTTTTTTCTCTTGGTAAGATTATAATTATTATTTATTATTATTATAGTTATATAAAAAAAATAATTTCTCTTTGTAAGATTATACTAATTAGAAAGTTGCCTATAATATTTTATAATTATTATAATTACATAAAAATTAATTTGAAAAAAATAACATGGTCTAAATTTAAATTAGCTAGCTAAAACACAACTCCAAATTTTTATATTATTCTTCTAAATGTTATTTATAATATTTTAATAATTATTTTAATGAAATTGTTAATGTGATAACTTTAAAATATGTGAATTTAATTGATGAATTTAAGTTTAATAATATTAGAGTTATCTTTACCATAAAATTATAGGTTGAATCCAATATATGTATAGCCCTTTTCCCATATCTGCAATATTCAAATTGGCCTTATTACAAAGAGACAAATTTCACAATACACTGGTTAGTTAATTATGTTTTTTTAATGGGATAATTTCCGTAGTAGCTTGGGCTTAAATTGCTCTTGATTTTTTATTTAAAAATAATTTATTTTATTTATAGATGTATATATGCATGCATGCCACTTATATTTATTTCACTTTTTTCAGGTTTCCTGTAATTCATATAGAATCAAGGACGGAGGCAAAATTAAAAGGTTAGGGAGATCAACTTTTGGGAAAAAAAATTTAGAGGGTAAATTTTAAAAATAAAAAATTTTGAGGGAGGTCAAGTGTAATTTTACATGGGTAGTTTTGCAAAAAAAAATTTGAAGGGAGCCAAGTATAATTTTACATAGGTAATTTTGAAAAAAAAAATTTTGGGTAAGGGTGAGCAAAACCGAACCAAAACAGAAAAACCGAACTGAACTGATTGGTTCGATTCGGTTTGGTTTGATTTTTTTAGTAGTTCGGTTTTTAAAAAAGAATACCGAATTAAATTTTGATTCAGTTCGGTTTTTACTAAAAAAATTTTGGTTTGAACCGAACCGACCGAAATTTTAATATATATTTATATTTTTAATATATTTATGTAAATATTATATATATATATATATATATATACAATATATTATATTATATATATATATATATATATATATATATATATATATATATATTATAACAAAAAGAAAAAAAATTGTCAAACCAAAAAATTAAACCGAACC
>CATKHJ010330760.1:0-24236 GCA_949750685.1 Vernicia montana | reverse complement strand
TTTATTTTTTCAAATTTGTAATTTGTATATGTATAAAGTAGTTACATATACTAAACATATATCAATTTGTGGTATATGTATACAATTTACTGTTAGTTTATCTTTTTAATTTTTTTAAATTTGCATAAAATGGATGTTATTTCAAAACATACATATACTTAACATATATTATTTTTTATTTAAATTTAATACTACTACTAATAATAATTCACTTATATTAAAATATTTTTAAAATTATAAATTAAATTAAAAAGACTAAAATTCAGAAAGCATGAGCTCATTATTATTATTATTATTATTTTTTGTCAATGGCACGAGTTCATTATTAATTTATAATCTAATAGCATTATTTAATATTCAATTGTTATAATTTAAAGCTAAAAGAATAGTTTCAGGTGTATTACTAGGTGAAAGCTAGAATGTGAAGGTTGTACTTGTAAGGTACGGGTAACCAAGTGATGTGTCCAAAAAGTGACCTGCTTGTAAGCTGCTCAAGCTAACAGGACAAGTGTCCGTAGGGGGTCCTCATTCTCCCCTATATAAAGGTAACTTTCATAAGATTCAATACATTCTCTCACTACTCTTTCTGACTAGAGCGTCGGAGTCTCCACGCCGAGACAGCCCCCAGGGAGCTCCTGACCTCTCTCTCTCTTGCTTGCAGATCATACCCTCCACTAGATCCCATATCTACACTATCAGATAATATTTATTTTTATCAGAATGGCGCCGTCTGTAAGAACCGACACAGTAAATCCGTGTTTCTAACTCAATAATTTCATCGGATTCTACGTTTCCAGTCATTTTAAATTTCTCTGGTTATCACCAAAATTGATCCAACCACTTTGGAATCATCAATCACACAAAATGATCACTAGAAGATTAAAAAAAAAAAAAAGTGGCAGGAAGCAAAAATCGTAGAGAGAGAAACGTGAGGGAGGAGAGAGAAAAGGGACCACCTCGCCGTTCCTCCATTTCCGGCGAGCTCCAGCCAACATCGTCATCATCCATGGGAAGCCCAGCTACTAGCAACTTCAAGGGAGGCAAAATCAGTGCAAACTGCCGACGGACGGCGGCGCAATTGCAGCTTAAAGATTTTCAGCCATCGAAACTTCAAGTCGATATTTCGGCCGACTCCGACCTCGGTTTTAGGTGATTCCAGTGCCATTGAAACCGTCTCCTCCCTAGCTTCATTTCGGTACCAACCATGCCGCCCTAGATTCACCGTAGAGGGAGATCAAAAAACACCTCACCGAAACTTCCACGGCCATTTTCTGCCAAATCCCAATGAGTTAGAGCGAGTGGCTTGTATTTTTGGAATCCTGGCATCCAAATGAAGCTAATGGTATCTTCTCTGCCTCCAATAGATGCTCTGGCGAAGACTTCAGTCACCGGCAGGTGAGGCTCGAAAATCCAGAATTCTTCATTTTGCGCGTACATCGCCGATCCAAAGCCCGTTCATCGAAATTCCATCCCGAACGCGCATTCCAATACCGCAAATCAATTAGCCAGATTGTGAAAAAGCTACTTTTTCAATTCAGAATGCATCTCCATGGATCCAGAAATTCTTCTGAACAATCTTTGAAGCCGATCACGCCATTCTAGATATGTTTTCAATATTTTTCATGCTTTATATTTAATTTCGCAACATCAATTGCTTCAATAAAATGCATATATATGCATACTTTAGCATGAATAAATTACCTGATATGATCATGCAGCATAAAATGATATGTCATATCTGAAAATGACATTCATGATTAATTGTGCATATCAAATGCCATTTTACATGCAATTTATTGCTTAAAAATCAAAATAAGCATATTATTTCCCTAAAATGGGATTCCAAGTAAATCCATTCTTTTTTGCGGGGGAGTAAGTCTCTCCAAATCAAAATAACTCTTCATTACAAAGTTAAAAAATATTGAAAATATAAAATATTCTCATTGCTACTAATAAACTGCCTAATAAGGCAGAAGTTTGTTATATATGTTATTTACAGCAATTTAGAGACGTCTTTGGATGACAAGATCAATAAGCAAATAACATGAGACGACAAGTCCTTCGTTAAGGCGAAAGAACAAAGCCCTCGTCAAGGCGAGGCCAAAGTCCTCATCAAGGTGAGGTATTATCTTCATCAAGACGAAAAAAAAGCCCTTGTCAAGGCAAAGCCAAAGCCCTCGTCAAGGCGAGGCAAAAGACCTCATCAAGGTGAAAGCCCTCGTCAAGGCGAAGCCAAAGACCTCATCAAGGTGAGGTATTATCTTCGTCAAGGCAAAAAAAAAAAACCCTTGTCAAGGCAAGGCCAAAAGCCCTCGTCAAGGCGAGGCCAAAGACCTCATCAAGGTGAGGTATTATCTTCGTCAATGCGAAGAAAAAGCTCTTATAAAGGCAAGGCCAAAGCCCTCGTCAAGGCGAGGCCAAATACCTCATCAAGGTGAGATATTATCTTCATCAAGGCGAAGAAAAAACCCTTGTCAAGGTAAGGCCAAATCTCTCGTCAAGGCGAGGCCATAGACCTCATCAAGGTGAGGTAATATATTCGTCAAAGCAAAGAAAAAACCCTTGTCAAGGCAATGCCAAAAGCCCTCATCAAGGCGAGGCCAAAGACCTCGTCAAGGTGAGTCACCTCATCAAAGTGAGGTATTGTCGAAGACAAAGCCCTTGTCAAGGCAAAGCCAAAACCCTCATCAAGGCGAGGCCAAAAGCCCTTACCAAGGTAAGGCACTTAAGACCTCTAAGTGAGACACTTTATTATTCTAAGACCTCATTTGGCGAGGCATATTACAAAGGCCTCCAAGTGAGGTAAAATGCTTCAGTTCTCCAAATGAGACAAAAGAAACAACAAGTTATTCATTCTTTGAAGGGGGGAAAAGAAGTAGCTAATTAAGTCTGCAAAAAAAAAAAGTAAAAAAAAGTACAACCAAAATCAAAGACAGACATAAAAGCAATTCTCAGACCCTCCACAGAAGCTACTCAACTACAAAAGCTATACAAGACCTCCCTCTAGGCGAGGCACACCATATCGAGCTCCTCAGCTCGCATATCTATCCAGGCATACAGCTACCTCTGGATTGAGCTCTTCAACTCATATCATTATTTAGGCACACAACTGCTTTCAGATCGAGCTCTTCAGTTCGCATATCTATTCAGGTACTCAGCTGTCTCCATATCGAGCTCCTCAGCTCGCCTATCTATTTAGGCACCCAACTGCCTCCAGATCGAGCTCATCGACTCACATCTCTATTTAGGCATCCAATTGCCTTCATGTCGAGCTCTTCATCTCGTACCTTTCTTCATGCACCTAAGCCCTTATTAAGGCAAGGCCAAAGCCCTCCCATGAGCGAGGTAAATTATTTAAAGTTCTAGATTAGTGAGGCGTATTATATGAAAACCTCTAAGGAGATAGATTCTCTAAGTACTCCAATGAGCGAGGCACTTTATTATCTGAAGACCTCGAACGACGAGGTGGATTTCTAAGTCCTCCCACGAGAGAGGCACATTATTATCTAAAGTCCTCTATCAGCGAGGCAAATTGTTGAAGACCTCCCAGTGAGGTATAATTTTATCTAAGACCTTCCTCAAGAAGGCACAATTATTTGAAGCTATTAGGAATCTATAAGTCCACATATAGTGGCATTGAAGACTGGAAGATGTGAAGACTTGAAGCTACTTGGAATCTGTAAGTCCACACTATAATGTGGCATCGAAGACCTGAAGACCATAAGACCACACTATAATATGGCAATCATATTATCTCTACATCAAGCTCTTCAGCTCGCATCATCATTCAGGCATCCAGCTGCCTTCAGATCGAGCTCTTCAGCTCGCATCATCATTCAGGCATCCAGCTGCCTTCAAATCGAGCTCTTCAACTCGCCTCATCACACGAGCATTTGACTGCCTCAACACCGAGCTCATGCGCTCGCCTCTTCATTCAAGCACCTAGCAGCTTCATGTAAAGCTCACCGGATGCAATCAAAATGGCTACAACAGAGATAAATCACAAGCAATGAAAAGATGCATCTACTCCCTTCGCCCGCTCTTCAGAAGTCTCGATCAGACTCAGGAGTAGGGGGCTTTTGATACGTCCAAAAAGTGACCTGCTTGTCAGCTACTTAAGCTAGCAGGACACGTGACCATAAGGGGGTCCCCATTCTCCTCTATATAAAGGTAACGTTCATATCACTTTCATAAGATAAGTTTCCTTATATTCTCTCACTACTCTCTGACTAGAGCGTCGGAGCCTCTTCGCCGGGACAGCTCCCGGAGAGCTCTTGACATCTCTCTCTCTTGCTTGCAAGTTCTACCCTTCACAAGATCTCACATCTACACTATCAGATAAGATTTATTCTTATCACAATGATTAAAGAAATAATACCCATTCATAAATAAATATTTGAATAACCATTAAAATTTCACCCATATATATATATATATATATATATATATATATATATATATAACCCTCCAACCAGTGTACAAAATAGTCTAATCTTGGAATTGACGGTAAAGGAAATTGACCTGGTTTTGCACAGTCCTGTAATGGGTGGTGGCCATGTAGATCTATTCATGACTCATAAGTTAGATTTAAATTTAAAAAATATCTACTTGGCAAAAAAATTTAAAAAATATCAAATTTTTTATTTGATTTGTTAGAGCCACAATTTTTTTAATAAATTGAAATCCGTGACCTGATCCACAAAATAATTATAAATAGCAAATAAATTAACAATATGCCCATCATATTAATAATACCAATTCTTTTGGTGTCTTATAAATTAAGTTAATGAAATAACACAAACTTTTCCGGTGTAGACTAAGTCGTCAAGTCATGGCGGCTAGCTTTATTATTAATATTATTAGAAATTAGAAATTTAGAATACTTATATTCTATACAATTAATCATATTATACTTTTACCCCCAATTATGCATTATTATGTGTATATATAAGCCACACAGAACCTCAAAACAAGTCATCACTTCAATATTTCTTCAATCTAAGCTTAATTCATTATATCTCTACTGCTTTTATTTCAATTTTTAGATCAATCCTAGCTATTTAATCTTTTCTAGCCTAATAATAATCACCATGTACCCACCAAGCCAAGACTCCTATGAAAAGCAATCAAATTCGTCATCAGCTCCGGCCACCGGAATTCCTGTTAATAAGCCCCTCCATCATCATCACCAACACCTTGGACATGATCAAGGAGCTTGGTCCTCAGGCCTATGTGACTGCGCCTCTGATTGCAAAACTTGTAAGTACAATACTCTTTTTTTTTTTTTTTTATCTTCTGGGTTGTACTTGTAGCTAATAATATTAATTATAGCTTATTGTATGAATATTATTAATTATAATTGCAGGCTGCATAACATATTGGTGCCCCTGTGTCACTTTTGGACGGATTGCTGAAATCGTTGACAGAGGAGCAACATGTAATTTGATTAATTAATTTGATTGATAATTACTATATATACTAATTAAGTAATTAATAGTAATTTGGTGATGATGATTAATTATTGTTTATTTATTTTTTTTTTTTTCAGCTTGTGCAATGAGTGGGTTAGTTTATGGGTTACTTTTATGTTTTACTGGGTGTGGATGTATTTACTCATGCTTTTATCGATCTAAACTAAGGCAACAATACACGTTAGAGGAGACGCCTTGTAATGATTGTTTGGTCCATTGCTGTTGCGAGAGTTGTGCCCTTTGTCAAGAGTATAGAGAGCTCCAAAGCCGTGGATTTGATATGTCCATTGGTAAGTCTTTTAATTACTTATAATTTTGTATTACAAGTAAATTTCACATATTTTAATTATATTAAGATTATTAAATTTAAATTTTATTTTTAAAGTAAATTTCACATATTTTAGTTATCTAATTTTCGAAACAGTTAAATAATTAATACTCTTGCGCTTCTCATAATATCTAAAATAATATTTTTCTAAGAATATAATTTCAAATTTTAATGTCAAACATGTTGATAGAGAAATACTATTAAATTATTAATCAAATATCTAATTTTTCATGATTTTATGTGACTTGTTATAATTTATTTATTTGAATTACTTTTTAGTGTGAATTATTATAATTTTGTATTACCATATTTTCTATTTTTCTCTTAAAATTATTCAAAATAAATTTCTTATTTTACATTCATAAAACTTTTCAAAATAACTAAATAATTAACACTCTAAGTTTTTCACAGTATCTAAAATGATATATATTTTTTTTAATATAATTTCAAATTCAATGTCAAACTTGCACGATAGAATTGCCTTTGATTATTAAATTATTTTTAATAAATATCAAAATTTTCATAATTTTATGTGACTTATAATTTGTATTTTTTTATTTTAATTACTTTTTTTTGGTGTGAATTATGAATTTATTATTGATGAATTTGAAAATGGAATAGGGTGGCAAGGAAATGTAGACAGGCAAAATCGTGGAGTGGCAATGGAAGCTCCTGCCCCACCGGTGTTTGAAGGAGCCATGAACCGTTAGATTATGTCATCTATTTAATTAATTAATTAATTAATTAATTATATGCTAAATATGTTTGTTAAACAATCAAAATCATGTTTGTATTATCATCGTATTCTAAGTCTTAGGGTGCGTCTGGATCGGGGTTAAAAATATAGAGTGTAACAATTACAAGTGTAACTATTAAGGGAGTAATAGTTACAGGTGTAACAGTTAAATTGTTAATCTTGTCTGGCAACTCAAGGGTAATGGATAAACAATTAACATGATTAACTGAGTTTTGTATAAAATATTAATTTTTTTAATAAAAAACTTAATTAAAAAAAAAAAAGACATTTTCACAATTTTTTTACTAACTAAAACAAATTATATATATTTTTTAAGAAAAAACTTATCATATTTTAATGAATAAAGCAATACTATAAAAAAAATAAAAATAAATGTGCACTCAATCATTATCTAAAACTAAACAAAATCAAAAAAAAAAATTCAGATAAAGAATTCTATAAATGAAATCCAAAATAAAAAAGAATCCATAAAAAAGAAAAAAAAAATTCCTTTTCCTTTTATAATAGACAGTCGAACTATTTTTTGCGCGTTTATTTTTATTACACGTCTTTACCCTAACCTCTCATAGGTTAATGAATTAAAGTTTAATTGGGAGCAATTGTTAAGGAGGTTAAACATTAACTTTGATATCTAAAAGCTTACCAAATAAGGTTAAAGAGGGTTAAAGTATTACAGGAGTAGCACTTAACCCCTTTTAACCTCGATCCAAACGCATCCTTAATAATATTGGTAGGGCCTGGTTGAGGTTATAATATGTTTAGAGTGTGTGTGGATTATATAGGGTAATACGTCTATATAAAATTATTATAATTTTATAAAAGAGTATGTCATATCTCTAATTTGTGTGTATATATATTATTGTTTTAAAATAATAATAATAATATTGATAATTTATTTGGTTTTTTATTTGATTTTATCAGTTTTTAATATTTATTAATTTCGTGTGACATATATAATAATAAGGAAGAAATATGTATACTTCAAATCCTTTTTTATTAAATTAAAAGGGATGGTAATTTCTTCATTTGAGTGCATATATACTTCAATTAATTTGCATCAATCTCCTTAATTTATTAATGATATGAGTTACGTAGAAAAAAAAAATCTCACATTCCATAAAAATATATATAAACTACTCATTTTATTGATTCGAAAATATTTCAATTTGAAATTTATGTAAAAAATTTAAATTTTTATTGAAAACAATTTGGGTTTATGATCTTAAGTAGTTATATATTGATTAAATTTTGTATAATATCCATTTATATATATGATTGGTTGTTTTCTTCAATTTTTCCCCTTCTAGGTTTTCTTCCTTCATGATGAAAGCAAAAGGGTTGTTTTTTGTTATTATTTTCAATCAAATAATAAAAGGTGTCATTATAGTTGACACTCAAATTAATAAAAGCAGAGGTTATCTCCATGTGTCAATTATTAGGAAAAGACAATAGTGCTACGTACTCATAACCATTTTTATACCACCTACATGTTTAAAAATATACTCATATATTTTGAAATAAATATTCATTCATCAATATAAATGACAACGAATGAGATAGAAAAAGTCAAGTCAAACAAAATGATTGAATCCATAATACCCTATATAAAAAGTATGATGATGATAAGGTCGAGCAAAATCAAATTGAAATTAAAAAATTGAATTAAATTGATTAATTCGGTTTGATTCGATTTATTTAATACATTAATTTAATTTGGTTTTAAATATTATAAATCGAATTAAATTTTAATTAGATTTGATTTTTATTTAAAAAAATTTAATTAAAATCGAACCAACTGAAATATATATATATATATATATAAAAGCTCAAACAACGAATCAAATCAAATCAAATTTTTTCAGTTGAATTTGATTTTCACGTAAGATCAGTTTAGTTTGATGGAAAAAATAAAAATTTCAATTTTTTTATTCGGTTTTAAATCGAACCGATCATTTGTTCATCCTAAATCATGATACCCGATATACCTAAAATACCATTATTAAAATGATAAAAAGACATCTACATGCACAGCTTTGAAACAAAGGGTAAATAAGAAATTTTGAAACAATAGATGCCCAAATTGTGTAAAGGACAACAATATCTCCTTAACATCAATTGCTAATAAAACTTTTGCACCCTTATTAATGAACAATATTATAGATTTGTCATGTAAATACCTATTTCATCCGTTTGAATGATAAGAATTTAAATTTTAAATTTTAATTTATGTTAAATTTATTGTTTGAATAATTAGGATTGAATGAATTTGAATTTGATTCAAATACCTAGTAAAATTTAATAGTTCAAATACTTTTTTTACCTAATTATTTCAAATATAATATCTCATTCTTTAATTTAAAATCTCATTTTTTTTTTCAATTTTCAAATTTAAAATTCATTATACTCTTCAAATAAGATATTTATAAATTTATAGATTTCAAATCATAAAATTAAAATATAAGATTTAAAATTTAAATTTCAGATATAAATATATGTATTTAAACGCATCCAATGTATTTGTCAATTGTCATCCACCCTTAACTCTTTTAAATACCACACAAATCATGTTTAATTTCCTATTTTTGTAGTTTTTTATATTATTTTTAGAAAAAATACAAAATATTATCTTATTATTTAAATTTTTATGATTTTTTTAGACACTTAAATTCTTATAGTTTGATCCATTAGACATTTAACCACCAAATTCACTAATACTGTTAATATTTAATAATTCGACCTACAATATCAATTAAAAAAAAAATCTTTGACATGAAATTCGATTAGGCAATATGTAACTCACTTTTAAATTAAAATATTTATTTTTATTATGTGTAGAAATTAAAAATATTTTTAACAGAAAAATGAAAAATAAAATTTAAAATTTAAAAATTCCTAATCTCATATATATCTCGTTAGGCACTGTTGATTATAATTTTTTTTTTAATTTTTCATGAAAATCAATTGGTAAAAACTTATTATAAAGTAATTGAATTAGCCTTTAATTATTATGATATAATAAAGTAATACGGTATAATTATATTACAATAATATATTTTAATATCCAATTAGTTTGATATATAAAATTTCAAAATAAAAGAAACATTTTAAATATTTTTGGTACATCAAATTTAAATGAGTTACACATTAAAGATAACTTTTTTTTTTTTTTTTATAACAAAGATAAACTTCTTAAATCTATCCAAATACTTTATTTATTTTTAAAGATGGGTTATAAAATAACAAATTTTATAAACTATTTTGAGAGAGAAATTTCATAAAAAAAAACAAAGAAAGCAAGAATGTGTGTGTAACTCATTGGATGACAATTAAATTAAAAAAATAATTTTATAGAATGTTTGAAAAGACCAAGAGGTTCTCAATAGTAAACATGCAAATTGTTCTTCAATATGTTTATTTTCATTATTATCTATGTGCTATATTCTTGCATTTTGTCTTATACCTAACATTTTCAATTAATTACATTTTTGCTATTTTTGTGACATTGTAAAATATAAAATTTCATATTTTATATTCTACAAAACCAAACACATCTTATATCTATGAAATAGTAATAATAATTAATAATGTATATATATAACACGTCTTATAACTTAATTAACTAATATAACTTTATATTATTTATATTATTTTCATGAATATATAATTTTATAGGTAGAGTAAAATTAATTTTATTATAAAAAAAATAACTTTGTACTTTAGTTTTTCACTATAAAATAAATTTTCATTTATATTATTTTATGTTTCAAATTAGACAATATAGTTTAGTCTCTAAATTTTAAAATTTTATATCTCTAAGTTTTTAATTTTTATATTATAATATATTTTAATTTTTCAATATTATACACACACATATATGTGATAGTATAAGACTGAAATTGCTAATTTTAAAACAGTCAACATTAAAATGTATTTAAAAAAAAATACTATTTTTTTTTTTTTTTTTTTTTTTGTAATTGTTACCCTTCAAATAACATTTTATTAATTTATTGTTACATTTATTATCATACAAATTACCAAAAAATAAATATTATTTAGCTTATTAAGAGTTTTAAAAATATCACTAAGCATATTTCTATATAAATTTACCCCATATATATATATATATATATATATAAAACTAATGTCTCTTTTTTTATTTTTTATTTTTTATTTTTTGTATGAACAAACTAATATTTTTTTAGTTTGCGTAATAATATGAAATAAGATGAAATAAAATAATTAATTCTTGTTGAATAGATATTACTAATTTAATTCAAATTTAAACATAAAATCATTTTTGCATAAAATAATCATTTTACCATTTTAAATTTTTTATTAAAATTCTAAATACGTTATGCGTTATTATATATGGAATAGCTATTATCTAAATTAAATATAAATTTTATAAATACATTTTAATAAATATTTTTTCAAATTGTAAAAGAATTTAAAATAAATTAATATTTTTAATAAACATATAAATAAATTGTTATATTTTTAATATATATTATAAATATATTTTTTTTATAACTTTGAGGATTATTATTATTAATTAATCATATTTTTAAGATGAATTAATTAATAATAAAATAATAAATAAATTTAATTGAAGCGTGCAAAGCACGCGGTGTTGAACGAGTAGATAAAAAAATGGTGAGATAAGTAATTTTTTTAAAGAAAATAAGTAACATTTTTTATGAGGAAATGATAATTAATTATATATATTAAGATTAGAATTCCATCTTTAATTATCAATTACTTTATTTTAAACTTTAAAGCAATAGACTTCATTTCATTAACATTTAACCATTATAATTTGCAAAGCAAAAGATTAAAAAAAAATTAAAAAAAAAGGCTAAAAAATATCAATCAAAACAAAAGAAAACTCTATAAAAATAAAATTTATAGCCTAGATCATTAAACAAGCAATAAAATAGTCCAATGAAAATAAATTGATAGCCTACTTATTAAATAAACAATAAAACATATACAGGGACAAAAAAAAAATTACATTTTTTCAAATAAATATTATATACAATATAGATATTTATTACATATGTTAAATATTAAAATAATACAATAATATAATATAATAAAAAAATCCAAAAAAATCAAATTTTATTAAATATTCTTTATACGTTTGCCAGTTTCCAACTTGGGACCAAAATAGTTTGGCCAACCGAACTAGGCTGGTTGGCTTTAAATAACCCAATTACTTAACCAATTTTTTTAAAACACGTGTGAAAAAAAAAATCTACACAAACACATATTTTCATGCATATCTTTTATTTAAAAAATATATCACTTTTAAAGATATATCATGAATTTATTATAAATATATCAAAATTATATTATAAATTAATTAATTAAAAATTAAAAATATATTTAGTGTAATTTCCTAAAAAAAATAATCATACAGAAATCTCAACCCAACCAATTGCAACCCAAGATGTCCTAAAAATTTAGTCTATTTATTAATTATGAAAGCAAGTAGCTGCAAGAAGAGAAGGACCCAAAGTTTTATGGCAAACCCCACCACCAATTTATGAGAAAGTCCTTCTCAGAAACCACCATTCTCATATTTCTTTCTTTTTTATTTACTTACTTTTTACAATGCGAAAAGAGACTAATTTTAAATATCAAATATAATTCAATCTCGAAATGTGCATAATTAAACCTTAAACCTCTTAAATCTTAAGCCTTATTTAATTATGAAAAATATTTTCTTTTTTTCTTTTTTACTCTCTATTTTTTTATATTTTTATTTTCTAAATTAAAAATTAAAAAAATAAGAAAATACATTAAGATTCATTTTCATTTAAAACTTTATTCATTCATTTATTTTCATTTTTATTTTTAAAATTTCTTTTTTATTAAATATATAACAATTATTTTTCATAATTATTTATTTATAATTTTTTATATTGCAGTGTAATTTTGAAAAACTAAAAAAAAAAATTCAAAATTTTCATTTAAACATTAAATGTCAGATTTTTAAATATTTTTACTCTTTAAAAATTACATCATTTATTTTATCCAACATTTAAATTTTCAACACTTAATTTTTAATTTTATCAAACACCGCCAAAGAAACATGGCAAATCTAATCCATTTTCTGTGAAGTTACACTGCCAAATTAAGAAAGCCAATTTGAATTTTCAAATCAAAATTTAGAAAAGTAATTTACTCAATTTTCCCTTAAATTAACATCAGTATGTACTAAGTAGTATTTTAAGAAGTCTGAAGGAGAGTTTCGTAGCTTCTTCTTATTCATTTTCTTCCACTCTCAGACCGTGTTGACTCTTGCGACAGTCTTATCTCTTCTTCTTTATTTTATCCTCCAATTTGCAGAGACCCAAATACATCTTTCTCCTCTCAACTAATTTAACACTTTCTCTCTCTTTGCTTTGGATTTATAATCATGTACTCAACAAACCCATCTTTTTATGACAAATTCGCCGGTCCTCCGCAGCCGTTTAGTCAGGATTCGACGACAACTGGGATTCCGGTGAGCTCAACAAATCAGTATTACAGTAGTGATAATTCTCGATCTTCTCTCCATCTTGAATCCAAGAATAAGGATCCATGGTCCTCTGGACTTTGTGATTGCTTCTCCGATTGGCGAAACTGTAAGTTAAAACCTTTTTCAGACATGTAGATTATCTGCTTCTTTGGGGGTGGCGCGTTTTTTACACGCTCTGGTTATTAGAGTGTGGGAATGGAGAGTTTGGTCTTAATAATTATTTTATTGTTTTCCTTGTTGGTGGGTTTTACAGGCTGTATAACATTTTGGTGTCCTTGTGTCACTTTTGGACGAATTGCTGAGATTGTAGACAAAGGATCATCAGGTAAGTAAATTAATTACTATTTATTGGTCTCATTAGTTAACATAAACTCAAATTATTTAGCTTGAGTTTTTTATATTATGATAATTTCATGATTGTTATTATTACATAGCCTTTGTTTATTGCTGAATCATGTTGAATATGTCAATTAAAAATTATTTTTATCCTAAGTTTATAACATATCTTTGGCATAAAAATTCTTAAACATACCAAATGAAGAGTTAAAAATGTTAATAAGATTTAGTATTATTATTGGATTTGTCTTTAAAGTTGAGGGGTTACGAGTTTAAATCTCACTTAAAACTAATTAATGAAAAAATATTTATAATAAATAATGAGTTTAAATCCAAACAGAGATAATAGTTAATAAAAAAAAAAAGGTATCTTAACTTTCAACCGAATTTATAATTGCAGTCACTTTCTTTGAATTTAATTTGAGATTTGTGTTATAAACTTATAATTAAGAAATATTGGTGGTGCAGCTTGTGGTGTGAATGGAGCACTGTACACCCTAATTGCATGTGTGACTGGTTGTGCTTGTTGCTATTCATGCTTCTATAGAGCTAAAATGAGGCAGCAATACACTTTAAAGGAGAGCCCTTGTGGGGATTGTTTGGTTCATTGCTTCTGTGAATATTGTGCCTTGTGCCAAGAGTATCGTGAGCTTAAAACCCGTGGATATGACTTGTCTATAGGTAAAAAGATTGGAACTTTTATTTATTTATTTATTTATTTTTTATATATGGGTTTTACATCAATTTTTCTGGGTTCCCATTAATTTGATAAAGTTTTTTGTGATTATTTTTTATTTGGGACTGTTATTATAGGATGGCATGGTAATGTGGAGAAAAAGAACCGTAGCTTGGAGATGGCTTCAGTACCACCGACAGTTGAAGGAGGCATGAGCCGATAGCTGATAGAGTGGGAGACTTGAAATCTTAGCTTGTTAAAATAGTAGTAAATATTTGTGTGGTTCATATTATAAAACAGTGTCATGCAATTACATACATAAATGCATGTAATGTTTGGCTGTTCAGTATAATTAATGCTGCATCAATAAGTCTACATTGTTGGAAAATATTCACTCACAAAATATAAACAAACCCAAAAAACAAGAAAAATACAGAAGACCGAAACAAAGAAAAAACAACTGAAATTGGAGCCTTAAAATTGCTCAAAATAAATTTTTTCTTTTTCATTACTTACAGCATACAGATTACACTGATATTCTCTCTAATTCAGTCTCTATTTCTCTCTCTATCTCACTTCTTTTGTTCCAACAGCCAGCAACCTTTTTATAGATAAAAGATATATTTTTCACTCAATTAACACGAGACACATTTCTACAAATCTTGCTACAAACAAAAACAATCATTCTTTTATGATTTTGCTTTGATTTTAAGCAAAAATCTCAGCAATTCCAACATATATTGATCTAAACTTGTTCTTAAACGGAGCTTTGCCTGGAGAAATAGAAGGAACATTTCATGCTCGAAGGGTTTAGAGAAGAATAAATTGTACTCTATAATGAGATTGTGGTGTAACTCAATAATGAATTGTACAATAAATATTAAGTTGTGTCAAGTAATGGTCTGTTTATTGCATGGAAAATTATAAGCTCTTTTTCTCTTTCGACAAAACCTTCCATGAGTAGCAAATGCAAGTAAAATGAAGAACGAGAAATTTCTCATATTCCCCCCTATGGTAATTTGTGTATATATTCTTGGGCCTGTTTGAGAAGTGGCAATCAGAGGAAAAATCTGTACCTCTTTTCTTCATAAAAAGCAACGGCATCGTTTCTCTGTGTGGTCTTTAACGAATATCAAAAGACACATGATAGTAAATACCCACAATCACAACTTCATACGTGCTCTTGTTTACTGCTTGTGTTCGTAATTAAAAATTTCAAATCGTCCAATTGCATAGTATTTTAAAAAATCTAAATTTCCGCATACTGGATGATCTCATCAAAATATCATTTTGGTCAATACTCCTTGCCTTCGCTTTATATTGTCCTGAATTTTTATAGAATCCATTAACCAGGATGCCTTCTCCATTCAAGTTGAATCAACATAAATATGCAAATGTCTATTATAAGGAAATGCAAGGGCAAGATATGCAATGTCAAATGCTGTACAGTTTTGAAATGGATAACTGGATCAACACCAAAACAAATCAAACATAACACTTTTAGTCTGCATACAAACTCAATCCGAAGAACCAATGACCTTGCGATGTCCATGAAAACATGTGACGAAACACAATATAAGAAAGACCAAAACTACAAATCCATCAAATTCATGCACAAATTTCTTCATCGGCATGCATTAGGAAAGAAGATTGGTACAGCAGCTCGAAAATCTCAATTGAAATTTGTTGATATCTCGTGTCACCTCCAGTGAAAAGAAAAACATCAAGTTCTAGAGGTTACTATGCAGCCTATACAGCTGCTTATCAAAGGAAGCCATTAATGATGTTGAAGGTGATGAGGATGATGAGGCCAACATATATTCTAGCAAAGAAAGATGTAGATACTAGGATACAACTATTATAAATTACAAAGCAACCTCTCAGCAATTAAGCAGATAAGGATGTTTACACAGGACAGAATTAATTCTTTTTTTTTTTTTCAAAGATAGAAGTACATAATATATATCATAATTATTATAATTACATGACAATACCAAAGTAGATTTGCCTAAGACAAGTTAATCAAACTAACAACCACATATTGCTCGTGGACCTCTTGGTTTCTCAGGGTTACAGCCTTCTCTATATACAATTTGTTTTCTCTGTATACGTTAGTGCATATGTGGTGTAATGCAAATCAATGTAATCAAATAAAAATTAAATAGTATGACAAATTCAGAATTCATTCTGTTATGACCATCCAAACATGCTGACATTATCAGAGAATGGCTTGGAATTCTGAATCTTACTTGGCAAAGTATAAAAAATGTGTGCCATTGAATTACTCTGGATAAAAATCAAGGTCCTTGGGAGGACCTTTTCGAAGTTTATCTTGCAGATCCAATTGCTTTGGTACTACAAGTTCCGCTCCCTCCCCTGACAAGGAGAAATATCTCTCTAATACCATCTGCAACCAGAAAATGCTAGTAAACAATATAAGACGAGAAAAGAGAAGTTGTGAGAACAACATTTTGCATACAGCAAAATCCTTCTAATGAGAGGAAATAAAATTTGATTGCATACCACAGCTGCATATGCATCAATACTCTTTTGCCGAGTACCCTTGTTGAGGCCCCTGAAAGAGTTTAAACAAAGTTACCATCCATCAGCTTCATTCACCAACATGCAACTACATACTCCTACTAAGTGGAAAATTTTGTGCACTATCTCCCTAATTTGACATTTTCTAATGATAATGTAACAACCTCTATCAACAAGTACTTCACCAGATATTCTAAAAACAAAAAAGTACTTCACCAGATAAGGAAAAACATCTATCTTAATTGCAATATAAAATAAGAAGCCCAGGAACTTAACATACTATCCCCAATCAATCATGAGCTTTTGATTTCCATACCATTATCTTGCATGTCAATCTCTAACATGAAATGACCAATTACGTAAACTCTTATATTCAAGCTATTTTGCTTTCTCAGAACTTCAAATCTAAATATATTCAAATATTATATGATGTCAAGGTCTCAAAGAATTGAGTGTCAAATAAAAAGGAATAATGAAACAGGATGCTTCTCGAATCTTGACAATAATTACATGTTAATCATTCGGCAAGTGGCTTCTGCTGATGTCCCATGTTCATCCTGTAGATACACTCTCCAACCCCTGAATTTTAAAACTGAGATTAACAATTGATGTGCAAAAAAAAAAAAAAACTACTCTAAAATCATCAAAAGAAACAAATAGACAGAATAAATGTAATTTTCATAAAAACTATAAATTCTTAGAATAGCATACAAATTATAACCAAGAAAATGAATAGAGAGCATAACAATGTTAAAGTTCACCTTTCAGCTGCACGAACAGCAAGCCTTCCAGCAACACTACGAACTTTATTGGATTGAGGAGTCTCATTTCCATCCCAAGATTTAGGGAGCCCAATTATAAACTCATCTACCTCCTACAGAGACTCAATTATCATATGCTAAAAAGAAATTAATGAACAAACAATGATTTTATTGTTTTAATTATGGGTTATTAGAGAGAAAATTTGAACCTCATCTTCTGCAATTTCAAGAAGGCGAAGTTCAAGCTTTTGTCCTCGCAACTCCAAAACCTAAAAACCCAAATCAAAATTGAAAAATAAAAAATGTGAATCGAATTAAGAAAATAAAGATTGGGAAATTAAATACCGTTAGAGGACGAAAGGAGAAGCCTTTGCTGAGGGCAAGGCCAGTGCGAGACAATCCCAAGTCTAGTCCTAGACTGAACCCACCTCTCCACTGCGAATCGGTCTTCCGGCGAAGGGCGTTTGGGGGAATTTCTTGTATGGACAATACCGCCCTTAATCTTAAATCAAGATTATAGGTTTGAGGTAATGATGATAGGCGAAGAGAAGTAGGGGTATTACTGACCTTTGTGCTAAAAGAGGACAACTGTGTTAATTGAAGGAAGGCGAAGGGGCTTTGTAGCGAACACATTTTACAGAGAAAGTGCGACTCTGAGTTTCATTGATCCCTCATCCCGCGAAGAAGATGATGATGAGCCTGAAATTGCAATCCGAAACGCACCGTTTCTGAGCTGCTAAAAACACTGAGTTTGATAAATGTCTATATTAATATATAAAATAAATAAATAAATAATTGACGGATAAGTTGATCTAAATTAAGAGGGATGTCTCAATAATTAATAATATCTTATAGTATTTTATTGTTAATTTTTACTTTTTCATTAAAATTGAAATTTTTTTAAATTTTTCATTTTCTCTATATAATTAAAATTCAAATTTCGTTCTCTCTTCAATTAATATTCAAATTTTACTTTCTTTTTCAAATTTTCATTCTATTTCCTTAATAATATTTAATTTTCAATATCTCTCTTTTAAATTTTCATTCTCTTTTTAATTAATATTCAATTTTAAATATCTCTCTTCCAAATTTACATTCTCTCTCTTTCTTATCTAAAATTTGAAATTCAAATTCAAAATTTTAATTATTAATAAATTTAGATACAAAAACTTTTAAAAAATAATTACATTTTAGAAAATTAACAACGAAAATGATGATCATGTAATTAAAAATTGAAAAAAAAAATTAAACCGATGAATTTTTTTTTAGATTAATTAAACTTTTGAAGGGGCCAATTTTAAAAAATAATACTCTTTTTTTATTTTGCACAAATAAATCTATATTAAATTTCTCTCTCTCTTTCTCTCTCTTTATATATATATATATATATATATATATATATATATATATAGAGAGAGAGAGAGAGAGAGAGAGGCTTGGAGGACCAAGAATCTTCACATTCGTCCTTGATTATATATATTTATTACTGTTAATACTAACAATAATAGTAATTAATAATCATTTATCATGCATATTTATATAAAGTTCACTATATTTAGACATGAATAATGTAACAAATTTAATGAAAATATAGATTAAAAAATAAAAATTTAAATTCAAAGCTAAATATATATTTAATGTACGTAATTTAATATTTTTCAAAAGCAACCAAATAAATTAATAAAATCAAAACATAATTTTAAAAAGTATATAAATCTATCTCAGAAAGATTATAATCAAATTCAAATTTTAATTCTTTTTAGCAGTTTTGATTATTTCTAAATAATTTTTTTTCTACTAAAATTCATGGATTTTAATCAGTTTTCGAGTATAAAATTGACTGAGAGTTATTTTTTTTCTCCTTATTTATTAGGGGTGTGCACAGGACGCGGGTATCCCGATCTGACCCAAAACACTAAACTAAAAAAATCACCATTAATAAAAATCTTCGATCCCCAAAAAAATCTCCAATCCAAATTGAACCAATTATAGTGTTACGGTATGGTACGGAGGATTGATGTGTACCATTCTGATATCTAAACCGAACCGACTTTGAACCGAACTAACCTGAAATAACCGAATCCCGAACCGAATATATTATATTCATTATTAAAGGAAAACTCAATTTTATTAATGTTGAGTTCAACTTTAATAAGGTTGAATTCAATCTTATTACAGTTGAATTCACCCTTATTAAGATTGAATTCACCCATATTAAGGTTGAACTCAATTTTATTCTAAAATTCAATTCAACCTTAATAATATTAAATAATAATAATATATAATTTAAAAAATAATTTATTAATATATTATTGTATGATATATAATTTGTTTAAATATATATTATATGGTCCATTATCAAATAAATTATTAATTATTTTTAAAATTAAATTAAATTAAATTAAATATCAAAACTAATTAATTTATTGAAAAAATAGATATTCAAAATTATAATTATATATCAATATATATCATATAGCATAATAATAAAGTAATAATTTATATTATTTCAAAATAAATTGATAATTTAATTTTTAAATTATACGTTATTATTGTTCAATTTTAATAATGTTGAATTCAGCTTTATTAAAGTTGAACTAAAAATTATTAAAATAGAACTCAACTTTAATAAAGTTGAATTTAATCGTTATAAGGTTGAATTCAACTATAATAAGGTTGAATTCAACCTTATTACTATTAAATTCAATCGTAATAAGGTTGAATTCAATTTTAATAAAATCCTGTTACATCTTAATAATATAAAATATTAAAAACATATAATTAAAAAAATAAATTATTAATATATTTTGTAATAATACAAATTATTACTTTACTATTATATGATATATAATTTGTTTAAATATATATCATATAGGCATAGCCCATTATTAAACAAATTATTAATTATTTTAAAAAACAAATTAAATTAAATTAAATATCAAAACTAATTAATTTATTAAAAAAATAGATATTCAAACTTATAATTATAAATCATATATCATAATAATATAGTAATAATTTATATTATTCTAAAATATATTAATAATTTAATTTTTAAATTATATGTTATTATTGTTTAATTTTATTAAAGTTGAATTCAACTTTATTAAAATTAAACTCAAATTTATTAAAAGATAACTCAACTTTAATAAGGTTGAATTTAACCGTAATAAGATTAATAAAGTAATAATTTTTATTATTCTAAAATAGATTGATAATTTAATTTTTAAATTATATGTTATTATTGTTTAATTTTATTAAAGTTGAATTCAACTTTATTAAAATTGAACTCAAAATTATTAAAAGATAACTCAACTTTAATAAAGTTGAATTTAACCGTAATAAGATTGAATTCAATTTTAAAAATAAATTATTAATATATTTTGTAAAAATATAAATCATTACTTTACTATAAGGTATATAATTTGTTTAAATATATATCATATAGCTCAATATTAAACAAATTATTAATTATTTTAAAAAATAAATTAAAGTAAAGTAAATTAAATATCAAAACTAATTAATTTATTGAAAAAATATATATTCAAACTTATAGCATATAGCATAATAATAAAGTAATAATTTATATTATTTCAAAATGGATTAATAATTTGATTTTTAAATTATATGTTATTATTATTCAATATTATTAAAGTTGAACTCAACTTTATTAAATTTGAACTCAAAGTTATTAAATGATAAGTTACATTTAGTTGAGTTCAACATTAATACAGTTGAGTTCAACTTTAATAAAGTCGAATTCAACTTTAGTAATGTTGAACTCAACTTCAATGGAGTTGAGTATAGAGTAGTCAACTATAATATATTGGAGTTCAACCTTAACAATCTTAAATTATACTTTATTAACATTGAGTTCAAACCTTATTAATATTCAAATTAACTTTAATAAAGTTGAATTCAAATTTAATGGAGTGTAATGAAGTTACATGTAGTTGAGTTCAACGTTAATATAGTTGAGTTCAATCTTAATAAGACCGAATTCAACTTCAGTAATGTTGAACTCAATTTCAATAAAGTTGAGTATAGAGTAGTCAACTATAATATATTGGAGCTCAATCTTAACAACCTTGAATTTTACTTTATTAAAATTGAGTTCAAATCTTATTAATGTTTAACTCAACTTTAATAAAATTTAATTCAAATTTAATGGAGTGTAATGAAGTTACATGTAGTTGAGTTAAACGTTAATACAGTTGAGTTCAACCTTAATAATGTCGAATTCAATTTCAATAATGTTAAACTCAATTTCAATAGAGTTAAGTGTAAAGTAGTCAATTATAATATATTAGAATTTTTATTCAATGTTATTAAAGTTGAACTCAAAGTTATTAAAGGATAAGTTACATTTAGTTGAGTTCAACATTAATACAGTTGAATTCAACTTTAATAAAGTCGAATTCAACTTTAGTAATGTTGAACTCAACTTCAATGTAGTTGAGTATAGAGTAGTCAACTATAATATATTAGAGTTCAACCTTAACAATCTTAAATTATACTTTATTAACATTGAGTTCAAATCTTATTAATGTTCAAATTAACTTTAATAAAGTTGAATTCAAATTTAATGGAGTGTAATGAAGTTACATGTAGTTGAGTTCAACGTTAATATAGTTGAATTCAATATTAATAAGACTGAATTCAATTTCAATAATGTTGAACTAAACTTTAATAAAGTTGAGTATAGAGTAGCCAACTATAATATATTGGAACTCAATCTTAACAACCTTGAATTTTACTTTATTAAAATTGAGTTCAAATTTTATTAATGTTAAACTAAACTTTAATAAAGTTGAATTCAAATTTAATGGAGTGTAATGAAGTTACATGTAATTGAGTTCAACGTTAATATAGTTGAGTTCAACCTTAATAAGGTCGAATTCAACTTCAGTAATATTAAACTCAATTTCAATGGAGTTAAGTGTAAAGTAGTCAATTATAATATATTAGAGTTTGACTTTAACAACCTTAATTTATAATTTATTAACATTGAGTTCAAATCTTATTAATGTTCAACTCAGCATTAATGGAGTTGAATTCAATTTTAATGGAGTATAACGAAGTTACATGTAGTTGAGTTAAACGTTAATACAGTTTAGTTAAACTTTAATAAGATCGAATTCAATTTCAGTAATGTTAAACTTATCTTCAATGGAGTTGAGTGCAGAGTAGTCAACTATAATATATTGGAGTTCAACATTAACAACTTTGAATTATACTTTATTAATATTGAGTTCAAATCTTATTAATGTTCAACTCAATTTTAATGGGGTTAAATTCAAATTTAATGGAGTGTAATGAAGTTATATGTACATTAGTTCAATGTTAATAAGGTTGAATTCAAATGTAATAACGTTGAATTTTGCGTAGTTCAACTTAAATACAGTTAAATTCAATTTTAATAACGTTAAATTCCACCTTATTACAGTTGAATTCAATTGTAATAAAATTGAACTTAACTTTAATAAAATTTAGTTCCACCTTAATAACATAAAATAATAATAACAAATATATATATAATTCATTATTTATATATAATAACAAATATATATATAATTCATTAGTTATATATAATAAATTATATATGCATGTATATAGATATGAATGGATAATAGGTAGGATATGTACTAGTAAAACTAACTTGTGTCTTTTCTAAATCCAATTAGTACTATATTTTAATAGTGTTTGAATATGTCAAAACCCATTTATTTATTTATTATTATTTTTTTTTTTATGTGTAGTTGGTGTTGATGTAGTCTTTCCTAATTATTATTGAACTCGATACATAATCGACCTGTTACCCAAAATGACCCAACCAAATTCATATGGGTGTTAAAAAGGGTCATGACACGCTAACCCGATTCGCCAAATACGAAAAATTTTCATATTATGGTTAAGGTTTAACAAGTCCGTGTCGGTAAACGGGTTGACCCGTTTATGACACTGTTCAAACGAGTCGTGTAATGGATTGACATGCAAACCTATTTAATTTCATATGTCGTGTTGGGTAGTGTCAATCCGACCAAACACATTTATAACCTATATTTTTTTTTAGTAATATTAAGGGTTAAAATAGTCATTTATATTGTATTGGAAGAAACAAACAAAATTAATAAAAAAAATAAAATGACAAAAAAATCAAAGATAAATAAAATATTATTTAAATTTATTTGATTGTGCTTGCTTAAATGTTTGAAAAACATATGAAATATGAAATTTTTAATGAATTTATAATTTTAATCATAATTTGATTTATGGACAATATTACAGTTAATTTATGTAATAAATATATGACATTTTTCATGTTATAAATATTATACAGATTAAATGGGTTGTGTCGGGTTTATGACCCAATTAAATAAATGGTTACACGTGTCGTATTCGTGTAACCCGTTTAATTTTCGCGTTATGTTAGGGTGACACGATTAATAAATGGGTCGTGTTCGTGTTGACCCTAATCGTGTCATTTGAGTATATCAACCCGATACTAACACGACCCACCAACACGTTTTAACACATTTACCGATTCATCTAGCAACACCACACAAGTTATGGATTAATTAATATAATGATGATCACATGATTTTATAAATTATTGAAATCAACATTTAAAACATCTTTATTAGTTAAAAAAATATAACTATATAAATAAATTTTAAAAAATTATTAAATAAGTAAGGATTTTCTTCACTTAAAATTATATTGATGATATTAAAATTATAAATATTGAATTAATCAATCTATCAAATTTATCATGTTAAATACCAAGAATATTAAATAAATCATAACAAGTAATGTACTAATTAACATATATATTTAGTATAA